>LUFD01004671.1:0-11106 GCA_003025255.1 Cordyceps pruinosa
CACCTCCCGCACCCATTCCCGATGTACCCCGTCGCGCGCGGGCGGCGGCGGCCCGCGCCCCCGCCGCGCGACCAGCCCTCCTCCCTGCCCAGCGTCGTCGTCGTCGCCGGCGACGACCGCGACAGCCTGAGCCGGCACCCGGGGCACCCGATGCCGATGCCGCGGCCGTACCGCCCGCAGGACCGCCACGCCTCGTGGCAGCGGGCGCCCCCGCAGCAGTCGCCGCCGTCCGCGTGCGGCGGGAGCGCTGCGGCGCACGACAACAGCAGCCAGGAGGCGCTCGCCGCCTCGTCGCCGTCGTCGTCGTCGCTGCTGGCCAAGCGCGTCGGCACCACGCGCGCCGCGGACATGACGCTGGCGCCGCCGCCGAACGCGGGAGCCGCACACCAGCAGCGTTGGAGGCAGCAGCAGCAGCAGCAGCAGCAGGAGCAGCGGCTCGCCACGCCGGAGCTGCCCAGCACGCCCGGGTGGTTGCCGCGGCTGACACCGACGCGGCGAGGCACGGACCTGGTGCTGAATGTCGGGTGAAGGCGCGCTGATAGCGACAGTGGAGGAGGATGGAGAGAAGAAAAGACATTGTATTGGAGAACTTCATGTACGATTAAATGACATGTAATTTTGCGTTTTGGTCTATGTTGTTTGCTTGAAAGCGTCTTCATGATGATACTCGGCGCCTAGGGAGCGTTTCCTTGTTAAGATGAAATAATCCATTTATAGAACAATCTTTTTAGTTTATAAATCAAATATTTGAATTTTAGGAACAAAAGTATGCTATTCAGTTCTTAGGTTACTATGGCGGTTTTATTTCTGGTGTGCGCGGCCTAATTCCTCATCAATCATGGCCGTCTCCATGGGGTCGTCCCGTTCACCGCCATGACGATTTTTACCTGGGGTACTGAGGTTGCTCATGCTGTACCCATCAAAATCTAGGTCATTTCCGGTCTCACTGCTTTCATCCGAGCGATATGTGCGTCGCGCCTTTTTCTTTCCGCTACCAATATGCAAGTTTCGCCTCAAGTCACTCATCTGATCGTCCAGCGCCCCTAGCCCGTGACCCAAAGCACCACGGTTCAAGTGTGCGCCAGCATCGATCAGACGATTTTTCTTCCGAATTTCCTGCCAGCGAGTCATGCTGCCCAGCTCGAGGATACTCATTCTGCGCGTCTTTCCAATGGGGTTGCCAATCATGATTGGACGCCACGCCTGCTCCTCCTCTATCATTGCTTGTGGGTCATTTGGCATTGATGCGCGGCGGATGGTTGACTTGCGTCTTGCTTCCACCACTCGGTCCATCTCGTCAAACTTGGATCGTGGAATGATTTGGATTTCTACAAAGCGGACAAGAACGAGGAGCAAAAGTATTGTCAGGACAAATAATATCCCCGCAACGACGCCAGTCGCCACTTGCTGCCCGAGGGTCCTTGTGACATGCCCGCCCAGAGCAGTAGAGCCTGCAGCCAAAATAAAGGCAAATGTGTGGATAAGCGCAAACCCGGCAGTCACTCGGGGAAAGGAGGAGTAATTCGTCCGTTTTGGGTTTCTCGCAGACGAGCCACGTTGTCTGCCTGTCATCCCGGGGCTGAGATCCGAGCAATCAAATGTTTCCATGATGAGGCCGTTGCATTCAGAAATGGCCAGACAGGAGAGGAAACCGACACAGAGAGAAAATATCGTTGGCAAGCTGATATGCATAGGTGGACCAGCAGAAACAGCGGCGTAGCAAATCCCGCCCAGCGGGAGCAATAGTGAAAACACCGTTCGACGTACCATGTGTGATGACCAGACGACGCGCTTGTCCAGTGTGGCTTTGCTGGTATTGAGCTGCGCGAAGCGAGATCGGGAGAATAAATTTGCCTTTTGAAAAGGAATAGCCAGGAGTGCACCCAGTGCCATGCTCGCAACCAGTAATCCGACTTCAGGAGATCGAAAGCTGTAATACTTCGAGGCCAGGGAGCCCAGAAGAACAATGATCAGTACAACCTGACAATAAATCCAGGAGGAATATATCGCCATGATCAAGAAACCGGGCTGTCGGAGCATCTCCATGGATAGAACAACGCCGTGATATACCTCTTCTCCCCACCATCTGGGTCCAGTCTTGGCCCTGTGCATCATGATTTCACCACGCGCAACGCGGCGAGAGATATCGGAACCTGTTCTGACTTCCACAACAGAGCGCCTGTAAGCCGAACGACGGACTTCTGGACAGACGACGTTGAGGAATAGAACCACGGCAATCAGAATAATGCTGACGTAAAATCCCCACGTGGGTGTATACTTGTCAATGATGGATGCGCCAACGAGAAAGCCCACGCCAAGGGAGCCAATCCAACACCAAGTCCAGATACCGAGCCAAACGCCCATGCCGCCTCCGTGTCGGCGGGCATCGTAGTGATCAACCACCTCCTGATGGGGGTTCACACTCATTAGAGACGCACCAAATAGATCGGTAAGGATCGAATGGAAATTCATGCTGGCGAATCCTAGAGACACACCCATGAGGGTCCTTGAACCGAGCAGAAGTGCCCGCCACTCAGCCGAATCTACTAGTCTCTGCGAGGTGACCGCAAGGGCTTGCGGGAAAAGAAGTGGCATTGCAAGAACAAGGCCAGTCAAGATGTAGGGCTTTCTGCCGTGCAGGAGTGGCAACGGCCACAGCAGAAGCGTTGGAATGGCCATGCCCAAGAAGCAGCCCGTATTTCCATGGACCACCATATGAGAAGGATCAATGACAAAGTATTGAATGGATGGCACCAGACCAGCATAGATTCCGAGAATAATACCGATTAAAGCGGTGCTGATACAGGCAACAGAAGCGACAAAGCGCTTGCGAGTTGTCGACCAATCTCTCGCGATTGGCTGCCGTCGATGGGAGCGCGCTAAGTTGAATCTTTGACCTGCACGCAAACTGACATGCGAACGCTTTCGTAGACTGATACGGTGGTCGACAGGCATTTGCCGCCCCGCAATATCGCGCTCTGGAAGCTGCTCATCGCCCACTGGAAAGCCACTCTGTGGGATTGGGTTTGTCGCGGTTTGACATGGGGTCGTAAACGCTCGCTGGCCACTCCGTGGACCCCCCATAGGAGCGGATCCATGCATTTGGGGATGTACAGAGAACGATTGGTTACCATCTTCTCCCATTGCAGTACCCGGAAGTTGAAAGGTAACATGCCGCTGTGCTTCAGAGTATTCATCCGATCGCGGCATCACTCCGTCGTCTGAGTAGTTTTCCACCACTTCTTTGAGACGAGGTCTATTGTCAGTTGCGGAAAACGTATTGGCATGTATGCAAGTAGGCCGCGGCGAAGAGCAGTGGTCTGTCTGCGCCAAAACATCTTGGCTGGAGTAGGACACGTCAGAGTCGTAGCTTGCTAAGTCATCGCTGCTCTCCAAAGGAACGGTAGGGTCGAAAGCATGGCTATGGGGGAGATCAACAGCCTGCGATGCCATAGAAACCGCTTCATTGACCAGTCTCTCCAAATCACTCACAGCACGACGGAATAAAAAGCCATCGAAGCGCGAGTCTGACCTCGTGGAATACTTTGACAGGCCAGTGACTTTTCGTGCCAGTTGAATATCGGCCAAAGATGGGTTCTCCAAAATATTAACCGAATTGGATCGAGGACTAGATTTAACGGGGCGCTTGGTGAGCTTTGTTGTGTACGATTCAGGATACCACAACATCTCGCGCAGCCATTTCGAGGCTCTCGTGTAGTCGAGCAGTGAGCCAACCGAGTAGCTGCGCTTGAGGGCGGCTTTAGGCAACAGAGCAATATCTGGAGTGGCTCCATTCACATTGTCGGAGTGACTATGGGTCATATTGGCCAACGACAGCTTCGGGCGCAGATGGCGAGTGGGAACAGGTGCGAAGAGGTAGTCGGAGCCGTGTCTCTCATCTATGGGGAAGGTCACACAGGCTGAAAGACTGTGGCGAGCATCTGAGGAGTATATTAGACGGGTAAAGAACAAGGTAACGATTCAGCATACCGTCTGCATATTGCCAAGCGAGGTCGCCAGAATCGGGCGAGGGCATCTGCACCACTAAGTGATGATGTCCCCGGTGTGACCCAAATGTGCTAAAGGACGCAACACTGCAAGATTTCTCGTCCAAGCACTGAAGAGGGTCTCTTGGATTCGGAGACTCGTACAGAGGAAATGCGAAGACATTGCTGGTGGGAGGTTGCTGCAAGTGCGATGTATTGGTGTCCGACACGGGAGTGTGAAGTTGGCGAGAAACGGAGCCATCCTGCTAGGGAGCCTTGATGGAACTCGCACGAGATTTGTGTTTTGCAACAGAATTGAGCTTTAGGGAAGAGAGCAGCCCTATTGATGACGGAATATATTAGTCACGCGGGCCAAGAAGGAATCTGCGAAGACATTACCAATCTTCAACCGCTTCTTATCAGATGGCTTAGACCGAGAGGTAGCATTTCCGCGGCACGGGTTCTCCTTCCCGGCTCCGTCCGCGAAGATGCTTAATTTTGAACTGTTCGAAGATGCTAGCAGCGGAGTGGGGTCCTGCCCAGTCTTGTCTCGGAGCAGAATCAGTGGCTCCTTTTCGGCATCAGTGAGAACCCTCGTCATTCTGGCCAAGGCGCTGTGCCGGCGGCCTCGGCGGCGACGGGTGCTGCCTGCCTCGACCGGGAGATAGTTATGTGACCCGGGTTCAATGATGGGGCGGGCAATAGAGGTTGATGAACGATTGCTCGGAGCGGGCGTATTGTCGAAGCTCCCAGCATCCGAATCGCCGTCCGGAGAGCGGTGGGCATCGGCTGGCCAGGCCTCTGTGTGCGAGTAGAGAGCGGATAACATGTCTCCTCGATGTCTGATTGCAATGAGAGATGCACAAAGGTTCAAAAACAATAGGTCAAGTTGAAAAACAGTGCATATTGAGGTGGTTGCCAAAGCGCGATTTGGAGATGGCGGGCAGCGGAATGTTAGGTGGCCCAGATGGGTGACTGGCGATTGGGCGTTGGAAGGAAGCGACGTATAAAAGACGAGGGGCTAATATAATAATTCGGCGACGAGAAAATGAATATTGATAGGATTTCGGGGCGGCAGAGGTAGGATTGGAGATGATGGAGTATTTGATGATGTTGGGTTAAAGATGCAGCGTTTGCTGGCTCGAGGGCGTGAAGTGGAAGTTGGACCGGCCAGGCTGGCTGCCAGGTACCTAGGTAGGTACGTGGTACTTCACTGGTAGAGGGAGGCTACCAGGTACCTAGGTAGGTGCTGAGAGGTTGGGACGGAGGGCCCATTACTGCCTCTAGGTAGGCGACCAGCATTCCATCACTCTGGATCGAGAGTGACCCGACTTGTACTTTATTGATCCATTTCTCGAAAATATGTGGCTTCGTTGCACCCCTTGACTGGCCAGGGCAGACGTTGCACTTGGTCGGCGCTACTAAGCTACAGTACCTCCTACTACCTCCTACCTGGCAGTACCTTTATTACCTGTTACATGCACCTACAGGGGCAGAGGTAGTCGGAGGCTACAACCTAATTAAGTACCTTAGTACCTCTAGGTAGTACCTTGAAGGAGCAGGCACCTGGCTGGCATTGACTGGTAGACCGTCCTCCCTACCTCTTCCTATTAAATCCGACCACCCATGAGGCCTTGGAGCGCATCTGCTTCCCTCGATTGATGGCCCCTCGTCTGATTCGCCATCTTATCTACCTCTAGTTACGAACTTGATATCCCCCTCGCATGCTATTCATCTAGAGAAACGGCCTTGGGAGCGTTGGCATGGAGTTTGCCAAAAGCATGCCTGGGGATCAGGTCGACAACGATGGAAGTGTCGGCCACCACGCCCATGTTCATCGCCACTGCGGCATCTGCCACCAGGCCTTCCAGCTTGACGACCGAATGGTCTCATTGCACCATTTCGATGACACCGTCGACGTCAACGATGCCCAGTGCGTCACCGGCCACGGCTACGCTCAGGGAGGCCGCAATGCCTCTGTGGCCTATTGCAAATTCCCAAACTGCAGCCTCTGCCCCGTCAGCGGCGAAACAGCGACTCTACATGCCGACTGCTTCCAGCTTTTCATCAAGAGCAGCTGTGGGAAAACGAGAGACAAACTCCTCAGGTTGTGGCTGGCCTCGGTAGCGACGCGACCGTGGCGAGGGTCTTCGCCGTTGCTTCTCCCCTCCAAACGCAGCCTAAAATCCATCTATGACACGGTCCAGACTTGGGACATGCCGATCATGCAGCGATTACCCATGGAGATTAAGCGATACATTGCGAATTACACTGCATGCCATATCTCGTGGCGGTTTGCGGTAGTCGTCGAGCAAGCGCAGATGCTCACCCACATTGAACCAGCATCCCCCCTGAAATCTCAGCGATTAAGCAATATCAAAAGTTGGTCACGCGGAGAAGCGCCCGTTGTTGAGCCGGAGGGTGATAATGAAGCGACTCTAGTCCAAATCACCGTCGATTCGCGTGGCATCAAGGAGATCACTCGCGTCCCAGCCTCTGAAGCACAAGCTACACAGGCCGCTCCATCTGATCATGAGCTCTACTTGCTAGAAAAGCGCTCGAGACTCACATCTGTCACTGCTAATTTTATGGTACATCATCCCTCAATCTCCTCCTAACCAAGCTTTTCGAGAAGAGCCCGCTGATACCTTGGGTATAGTGCGGCCTCTGCCGCCTTACGGTCCCAGCTGATGTCAAATTGGTCCTTTGGAACACGGCGAGGCCAATGAAACTTCAAGCTTCGCTGCAGCTTCTCCCTGATCATGATTACACCCGGTTCTCGGCCTTGAACACGCGTTCCTGTTTCGGAGTAACCTTCTTTTTAGTGGCCGGGTATATTACGGCTGTGCATGCCCATACGAGGATTGCGCCAAATGCAATACAGACCTTTCAAACCTTTAGCCCACCTGCACGATACGGCGCCTTTTGGATCTATATCCCTCTGCCACCGGGTGAGGAAGTACTCGGATTTGGCTTGCGGCGTTCAACCTCTCCTGGTTGGCGGCGCCCTTCTGTTCTGGTATGTAGATATTGTCGGCCTGAACCTTTGAATGCGGAATCTAGTGATTGATGATACAAAGATCAACTTGAAACTACAAGGCTCGATCGAAGTAGGCTTCAAAGGAACCGGCAGGGTACGAGACTCGGTTAGCCGCAGTAGCGGGCGGCCGTTGCTGCTCTATAATGTACGGGACCGCTTGACAAATCCACCCTATCCAACTGAATCCTTTCGTTTTCGGTGCGCCGGCATCGACGTGGCAGCGACTTACCCTAGGGAAGGCGACGTAGAGATCACATCTCACGACTCAACTGTACCCATGTCACTCTCACCATTCAAGTCCGCATACTTCTCCTCAGCACCCTTGGACAATGTTGTTGCCGCGGATGTCTTCTCTGATAGCACGTCGTGTATCTGCAAGGGTATCTTGTTACATTATAGAGATGGAACCGAAAGGTCTCTTGGCCAGTGCCGGCTCGGATTTGATGATGTTGCGCGCGTGGAAAACCCTGTCGGTTTTTGCTACTGGTCGATTTCCTACAAATCTCCGTTACAGAAAGTATCGGTCAAGGGTCAGGTTGCCTGGTTCCTTGATCAGCCGACCAGGGTGCCAAAGGGTTCGACTGAAGAGGGTGAACTGCGAAGGTATCATGACATGCGAGGCACGATAGAATTCTGGTCGACCCAAGCAGAAATGTCCTTAGCAGTAGTTGTATAAATAGTCATTGAATGGTAGCTGGCTCAGGTATGTGGATGGGTGAATCTTTGCGTTCTGTAGGAAGGCAGCGGTATTGGCTAGACTTCGAATCTTGTAGAAGAACTATGGAGCTGCATTGTAAGATAGAAAGATACATCCTTATATTATTTATCTTTCTATATTTTTTTTGTAATCCTCCGCACTGCGTCTCGTATTTTCTCCTCAATTTTTCATTCTATAGCTTTCACCTCCACGATCACCAGCTCCATGTGTTCCTCTTGCTTCCCCTTCTCCTCCTTCTTCATTTCCTTTTTACTATTTCTATTTTTTTTATTTCCTTTCTTCTTTTCTGCGTTTCTTTTTGTATTTCTTTCTTTAGGTCTGGTCTCCATTGTGCATTTTCGGTCTGTTCTTCGTATCACCGCTTTCGCCTCACTCACTCCTCGCGAGAGTCCCTCTTTGTTCCGCAGCTCAACGCCCAGTCGGGGCCGTGCTCCATGTCCAATAACGATAGATATTCTCGCCATCAGTTTCATAATAATGGAAGCATCGCCGCTTGGTGTTTTCATGAACAACAAATGATGGGAGCCAGTCCTTTGGGAATGTTTTGAGCGAACCACCATCAGAGAGGCGGCACACGAGGCCCTGCTCTTCTACCTTCAAGACATCGACTTGCATTGCGCTCTGAGTATCGATTAGGATGTCCGGAATTCGTCCATGAACAAGATCTTTCACATATTGAGCTGTTGGTTTCTGATTTCGCAGGATATGCTCCAGAACACACTCGAAGATCGTTTCGTTGCCTCGCACGTCGAGATACGTATCCTTGTTGCCAAGATCAAAATTGGCCGGGAAAATGGGCCACAGGAAATCATTCGGCAAGACATCAGAGCATCCAACATCTTCTTCCTGTACGTAGGCCCAGAATCTGGCATTCGGTCCGAATACCGTCATAACCCAGACGGCGTCGCGCCCAGTCTCGTCGTACATCAAGTGCTCCATTCCCGCTGTGAAGCCCTGGGATTCGACCTCTCTGATGTTAAATTCCCGAACATTGGCCTTCTTTGCCTCGCCCCACAGGATGATTGCACCGCTGTTCCTCTCTCCAGCTCCATTAGGCCAGGGCTGCATACAGCTGTACGTTAGCGCCCGCACCTTGGCGCCGAGTATCGAGTATCTAGGGCCGTCCCACTCGAGACGCAAGGAGCTGGTCCAACAAAACACCCCCCGGACTAGCATCCCACTAGTGACATATTTCTAGACCTTGCCACCGGGCGTAACCGGTTGGCCACCTGCTGAGTATTGTGTCGCACTTCGGATCAGGCTGCTAGCTTAACAACCGCTGCGTGTTACAACCCGAATCGGCATGGTGAGCGAGGTGGCTTGGGTGGCTTGGTCGACCTTGGCGCACTGGCATCCAATCATTAGGTAGAAGAATACGAAAGGGTTGTCCGTCTGGCTTTTCCATTACGGATGATAATGCGAAAGCCAGCTAGTTAATTTTAATGGGCTAGATTAAGCCGCTTTATTTAATTAAAACGAACTATGGTCATTCGTGATAAAATAGCCCGAGTAGGCGCCTCTGAGCCATAGCAAATCAAAAAGTCCAATAACTCCGCCTAATATGGCACCTTTTACATGTAAGGTTCTAGACAGCCAAGGTCGAGGCATATATGGCGTACTAGTTACGCTATTCTGTGAATATCTTTTCTCTTATAAGGTCCTAAAATTCGAATCTTTAACGGATGAGGATGGCGGGATTAGCATGTGGTTCCTTAGCCGCCTCGATAGCCCTCAAGTCACGTAGATGTAACCGCGCCTGCTGGATACATCTCTGATATAGGATGTACAATTAACTCTATGCGCCTATTCCAGCCGGCCCACAGCGCCTCCGAACTTCGTTAGCACTAACTTATAGCTGTTGAGTGATGCTTTGCCTGCAGTCGTGGTCCACTTGAGGGGAACGCCACACGTTGAATATAGGTCACAGGTTATTGCAAGCCCTGTCAACGAATGGTAGGACGTCGGTCACAGCGCCGATCAGCTCTAGGCTATCTCGCCCCTCCTGCTTCCTACACCCTTGGTGTAACTAGGCACGGCGGCTCCTGCTCCTATTAGTTCTAAGCGAAAACGGGATTGTGGAACGGAAGGGGGCACTGAGAAGAGGATACGGGCGGCTTGGTAGTCTAAGGTCTACTATACTAGTGAATTTAGTTCTGGTTGTTGTTGCCTCTTTGCTTACCACTGTTGTAGTATTACCTGTTAGACATGGGAAGCTATCCTAGCCAATTAGGCGCCATGCGAACCCTATAAAAACCCGATAGAACGGTTCGCGCTATGATGGTTATGTATTAGCCCATCTGCAATGTAGCCACTGTCACATTGTCTCGGTTAGGTTTCGGCGTTGTTAGGCGCTCTAGACATGATGGCTAGTTCTAGACCTTCGTATCCACGATTAAGCACGAAAGGAGTGAAAGTAATTATTATATGAACTTATGAAAATATCTACACGTTAGACGTAAGAACCTCTCGAATAAGGAAGATCTGTACATATAAAGTAAGTCCCCTATATATGATGTTAATGCCACGTTCAATTAGTGCACGGTCTAGGTAGTCGTTCAGCTCCGCTCTAAGCCTTTCTAGTCCTGCGTTATTAACAACACAGCCTTCAACACGAATTCCCGCCCCAAAGAATACGATTCTAAAACTAGAAGCGGAAAGGGCGCTAGGTATTTCATCTAGTAAACTTCTATAGGATCTTACCCGAAAACCTACTAGTAGACACCAAGATGTATAGTTTGTATTAAGGCCCTGAATTTCACTTACACCGTATGTAAACGAAATTGTCCCAAGCGAATTACGTCTAGATAGAAGTGTTAAGATCTCATTCTACGAAATAGTCTCCGGCTTTTTCACTCTCTCGATTAAGCTATATCTACTTAATAAGCCGGATATAGGGCGGCGCTATTAAAGTATCATTTCATATATACGACGAAGCAACTAAGCGGTAGTACTATAAATTCTAGGATTTTAGTTAGAACTAATTAAAAGTGTAGGATATTAACACTTACTCTTATCTTTCGCTAAGCCCTAAGTAGCTTAGGTAGTGTGATCGGGAGAAAAATACCTAGAGAGTGCGATAGCTAATAACTACGAAGTAGACTACCTAAACTAAGTGTTAAGAATAACTTTAGCCGTAGCTAGTATTTAAGGTCTAAAATAACAAAATAAAATCTTTATTACCCTAATTAAGAGAAGGGCTATCTTAACAATACCTAGTAATAGCTCGTAAATACGTAAATAGTAAAGTTATAGGAATACTATTTTAACTAGTGTAATTAGGAGAAAAACACCTAGAGAGTGTAATAGCTAATAACTATAAAGTAGACTACCTAAACTAAGTATTAAGAATAACTTTAGCTATA
>LUFD01004689.1:5628-15803 GCA_003025255.1 Cordyceps pruinosa
TGCTCCGGAGAGCCGGAAAGAGGCTATAACTATGTAGTAGGAAGCTTAGGAGGACTTACTACAAACGAGGATATAGGGCTAGATTAAGCGCCTACCGAGGCACGTGAGCTAGAGGGAGGAAATGAATATAAGGAGGGAAGGGCCTAATCCTTGTAGATTTACATAATAACTTCCCCTTTTATCCTAGTACCCTTTATCCCTGCAAGACACGACTTTCCGTGGCGACATCTGTAGCCAGTGGTCGAAATCTGCTGAGGAGGCCACCCCGCACCTACCCCACCTGCCTAATCTGGACTTTTTGTCGAACCTGGATTAATATCTCTACAAGTTTACGGTGTCCCAGGCACCCTGGTAAGCGGTCTTGGCTGTGGGCTGTCTGCTGCGCTGTACGGCTAGATGTTGGGACATAAACTTCATGACATAATCGTACAGGTTGCTCCTGTGCTTCGGCGATGATCGCCTCCGTGTCGTTATCAGGTTCCTCTTCCAAGATCGCAAGAGGCGCAATGTCTTGTTTTGTTTTCCGTTGCTGATCGGGCCTGGTGCCTCTGGTTTGGACTGCTGCTCCCTATATAGGGGAGCGTGCGTACTGGGATGCTATCATTGCTTGTCTTCTGTCTGCTGAGTCTTACCGTAAAAACCGAAATGGGTGTCGCGGGTTTAGCTACATAACAATTTTAGTGGGTGCCAGTTTTGGCTGCTGCCTAAAAGCCAGTTGGCGAGGAATCATGTCCATTGGCGTACACATACTTTCTGCCAGATAAGACAATTCTTGATGTATGCATAATTCTGACGGGGAAGACGCTGCTGCAAGTGGCTGTGTGCCAATAACTCGGTCTTGGTTTACGTATAGAAATACTACCAGGTATATATAATGTATATCGACATCAAGTATCTCACTCAAGAATGTGAATACTGCAGCCCGAGGTCACTGAGGTGGGTGACACTACTGGTGTCAATCAGACTCTGGTCATTGTCGGCAGAACCAAAATAGGCGTAGCGCTCAACGCAGTTATGATTCTCCAAAAACTCTATGGCCTTGGCGAGAAAGTTCTGCTTCTCCTCGTCGTTCGCATTGTCGCCCCGAAACTGTGTGACAAATTAGGGCTTGCAGTGCGCCAAGCCAAACTCAATGCAAATAATGTCACTCACCTCAGTGACCCAAACAGGCTTTCCAAGGCTACAGACTCGGTTGACCCAGCTCTCAAAATCCCACTTAATATTGTGGGGATTGTACCAATGAATAGGAATGAAATCAATATGGCAACCGTGGCACTCGTCCAGGAACCTGGTGATCCAGTCCCAGCCGCCGTTAGACACGGCGGGGGCTCCGAGACGTGCTCTGCCGTAGTAGAGTTCCATGTGATCTTTCCAAACAGACACAGCCTCTGCTACATCCATGTTGGCTTGGCCAGGAATTCCTTCTGGCTCGTTAAAGGCTAGTAGGTGTCCGGTGCCGCGTTCGAGCCACTTTGGAACGTTGACGTGCCACCACCCGATGCGTTGATCGTCACCATTCCAGAGCATGGGTACATACTCAGTAAAGCTAATTTTATTGCTGTAGATGTCACTACCCCAGTTGTACTGCCAGCGAACTTTACTCTGCGCAAAGCCTGCTGCTTCGAATCCAGATGTATCGATATCATTATCGGTGCCAATACCCCGCTTTGCAGCAGGATAATAGTCCGTGGCAGAAGCTATCGAGAAAGAAGACAAAATGACCCAAAACGTAGAGGAGAACATTTGCATGAGCTAGTAACTTTGAGATGCCGGCAGGCGACTGCATAAGTAGTAGTAAATTCAGTGGTGCAAGCAACTTGGTGCCAGGTTGAATATAAGCTGCTTGTCCACAATTGAACGTTAAGCATAGAAACGGCTGCGGTAAAGCGATGCAGTGTCTAGGGCTATGATATTTTGGCCAAAAGAGGAATCTCTGTTCTACTCTTGCTCTGTTTATGCGACGCCCTTCAGGGTACAGTAAATTCGGCATGATAGCCACTTCTGGCTGAAAAGACAGGATGGCAAATCTGGCGAAAAGCGTTCAGATAAATATTTCGCTGGCCACGACGTACACGCCCACCGCGGCCTACTTCTCATATCGTGTCGGCCGGCGCTTGTATTTGGTATCAAGATTCATTCTGTCCGCGAAGCCATTAATTTTTTACACCTCCGTATCATATCCTATTGCAAAGAATACAATCATGCTCTGGCAGTATCTGCGTCGTGATAAGCGTGGTCGGTCGGCGGGCCCAATGGACACCTCGCCTGACCGGGAGAAGGTCGATGAGTCGCCAGAAGAGTCGGCCGCTCAACCTTGCCGTTCACCTCACCTCACGCCATATCTCGGCCTTCGCTCCCGACTCTCGTAGGTCGGAATCAATCGATGGACTGTTCTGCTGCTCCTCGTTTTGCTGCGCATGGTACTCGTCCTGGATCATATGAACGACAACGTCGTGGACGCAAAAGCAAAGGCTCTGTCTGCTTGTACCAAGGTGGAGGACATTGGAAGCACCGTGGCTTCCATGCCACACTATCTTTCTGCAGGCGTCAACTCGCTTGTCACCGACGGCATGCAGGACGCTGTGCACGGTATGGTAGAGGTGCTCGACCTAATTCTGCAGGCGGTGCCCGCTATGATCATCTTCTACATCAGCTTCCTAACGGGAACCTACACTTGTTTGATCACGGCGATGGTGCATGGAAGTCTGGACGTCGTGGCCTCTGTGACTAAGGACGCCACCAAAGCATTCGGTGACGTCATGGACGACGCCGTCAAAGAGATACAGGACACGTCCGATAGTCTTGAGTCCGCCATCAACAAAGTCACAAAAGGTATCACGGGTTCTTTCCTCGGCAAGAGCCTCCCCGACCTCCCCACGGTAGACTTCTCGGAGCCTATCAAGACGCTTAAGGGGTTTGACCTGAACGCGGACGAATTTGCTGAGGATGTTCAAAAACTGAACAAAGATCTCCCCACGTTTGATGAAGTCCAAAATATGACGAGAGAGGCCGTCGAGCTCCCCTTCAAGCTCGTTCGTCAAGCTTTGAATGACAGCTACGGCGCATGGGACTTTCAGAAGGACGTATTTCCCCTGGCGGAGAAATAGCGCCTCACCTTCTGCTCCGACAACGACAAGCTGAGTGCATTCTTCCAGAAGCTGATTCGGTTGATCAGGAACGCAAAGGTCATCTTCCTGATGGTCTTCAGTATCCTTGCCGCCGCCACCATCGCGCCGATGGCGTGGCTCGAAATCTACCAGTGGAAGTGCCACAAGCGGCACGTTGAGCGTGGAGCAAGTTGCGGCGTCAGCCCCCTAGATACGGCCTACATCACATCACGGCCACTTACGTCAGGCGCCGGTCTGAAGCTGGGTGCGCTTTTCACGGCGGACCGCGCGATCCTCGTACGCTGGTGCGTGGCGTATGCAACATCGCCACCCGGCCTGTTCGTCCTTTCGCTCGCTGTCTCAGGTCTCTTATCTTGCCTCTGCCAATGGTTGCTTCTCAAGGCTGCGCAGAGGACAATCCCTGAGCTGGCCAGCCAGGTGGACGCCTATGCTGGTAACGTCGTCGCCAGCCTGGAGAAGGCGTCGCAGACATGGGCCGATGATGCCAACGCCGTGGTCAAAAGTCTCAACGACGACATTAACAAAGATGTCCTCAGCTACGTGACAAACGCCACGGACATAGTCAACAACACAATCACTACTTTTGCGAACGCTATGGAGAAAGAGCTTGAGACTGTTTTTGGCGGCACGATCCTACTCGACCCCATCAAAACGGTGATTCACTATGTGATCGATACTAAAATCGAAAATCTGCAGAAAGGGCTGACATGGGCCCACGAACATGCCCACGTAGAGTTTCCTATGCTCGGTGGAGACACGTTCAGCAAGGGCGCCAAAGATTCCATCTCTGGCGATGCCAATCTGATCACGTTCCTCTCGTCTCCGATCTCCATCAGCACCGACGAGGTGTCAGGTGCAGTGAGGCACGTCACAGACTAGATGCAGAGTAACATCGTCCGGGAGACACTTATATCCGCCGGTCTCCTCCTCATCTACGTCATCGTAGTGTTTCTAGGGTTTATTCGTATGCTAGCCGGTATGCTGTCGTCATCTACTCGTTCCATTGCGTCCCGGGGGGGTGCTAGCCACGGCTCCGCTAGTGATCGTGCTGCGTCTTCCGAGGGCCAACCGGCCAGTGATGGAAGTGCGCAGGTGGGCGACAGCGCGGATATGCGAGCTAGGCCTTTCCATGCGAAAGATAGGCACGTCTCTACAAGACTGGAGTAGGAACTAAGCTACACCACGTCTACGCAAGGGATGGCGATGTGACTTGGAGAGAAGCGATGGAAATACAAGACTCCTAAAGACTCGTCGTGCACAATGACTTCTGGTCCAGATGTACTAGAAGATACAGCACATAGTCTAAGAATTACAAAAGAAAACACAATTAAGAATAACTATTTCTGCAAAATTGTACAAAACATTATCTGGACTAGAAATAATTACCAGTGCCAATGCTATAGGAGGGAGACAAAGTCTACCTCATACGCAAAAGCTCGAACCATTTTCTATCGAGTGAAAGGTTTGAAGACAGCAATTACGAGTGAAGCGTATTCGTGTCTAACGGGGCCATGTAAGCGCGCTCCGAACCTGGTGACCTTGATGCAGGAACGCGACAGTCTCATACGCCAGCCCGAAATTCGATAAGTTACTGCCGAAGGATGGGAGCTATCTGGCCAGGCGTCCTGCTCCTAGACTCAGCGCCTGGCCACTTCGCAGACGCAGGTCGCAAGAGTAGACCATATGCGCAATTGGCAGAATCTTCACGAGGTGCGCTACGAATTAGAGGCATACATCTACTGATTAGTTGTTGGAAAGAGCTTTCAAGCTGATCTACGTATCTTCTCGAGCTTTCTTGTTGTGACATAAATGAGCAGCGGCCATAGAGCTAAACGGGGTAGCTTTGAGATTGATAGCTGTTGCTGTAGAACCTACCAGCGTCTAGGCACCAAACTAATATATCGTTGCCCGAACATTGGTGTGGGCGCTACTGGCTATCGTGGGCCGCATGTAACGCGCAGCAACGCCAACTGTTTTGTGCGTTTCTCTAGTACGATGGATACACCACAGCGGAATCGGTGGGGCTTTCCAGGTCTGCCGCTTAGTGGTGGCCCTAAAAGCCACTCTAGCAAGGCCATTGCCCATGGCCAACCGCTAGCAGCATAGAACACAACTTGACCCGTCTTATTGATGACATTGCGCAGCTCGTGAATGAGCAATACCAGGCCGTCTGCATCGGGGCAAGTGTCCACGTAATCCTGAGATTTACGCCCAGGCCCGTAGCAGCCGCGCAGAATTGACTCGGCTCGCCATTTACCAATCAAATGCTTAAAATGTGCTTTGGCACGCCATTCAGTCCTCGGAAGCAAGGGTTCCAGGTGAGATGGCCAAGTGCCGTGTCGCTCTGCACCCTCTTGGTCCTCCAGTACTCTAGCCAGCACTTCAGCTGCCCTCTCAATCTCGAGGCACGATACAAGAGCAATGACTAGTCTGAGAAACTGCTGTCCCCCTGTTTGTTCCTTCAGTTTTACAGTGAAGTTTTCTTGTCGGCTATAGAATGTTTGCAGCGGGCAAACGTCCGCTACTTTGAGGTTGGTTAGCCTATCACCGAGCCGTACGCAGGCATCAATCGTTACTTGTGGTTGTTGGGTATCCATTACTTTTCAATGCAATGGACACTCGCATGGTTTGTTGGGATACTGCGCATCTTATAGTCGTGAGTGAAGTAGCTTCAATTGTGCGCGAAATCAGCCCAGCGGACTATACACAGGGTTGTGAGTAGGCTAAAGCAGCGGCAGGTGCATCTGCCGCCAGTTCTGTCTGCTTCGGGGCAAGTTTTATGCCCTTCACGCTCTCCGAATAATGCCGTCAGTAAGCGTTCACCTGGCAACAAACGCATATGGGCGATTTCTGGCGTACATTGGCGCAAGATATTTGAACTGAATGCAGGCAAATGCGAGCTTGAGCGTGAAACCATCGGAGACCTCCTGTTCCGCAACACAAGGTGGGGAGGACATTAGAATGAAATGGCCGGATTAATAAAGCTTAGAGAGGCAACACTTCGCTCTTGGAGGTATCATACATTCTCCTTAGATGAGCCAAAGTGGAAACCGAATTCGGAGGTATTCCGTAGGTGAAAGTTTGAAGTGCTCTTTAGCCTCTAATTTTAACTACTATCTTACGCTTGCCCGTAACCTACAAATGGCAAGACCACGCATCCACCTAAACACCGGCCAAAGAAATCAACCAGGCTGCCACTTTTTCGAAGGACGTTTAACCAGTACAGGGCCGTTCAGGTTTAGCGTCTATTAATTGTTACTAAAAAAATCTATATCGGGCAGGTGGGGCTACTACTAGTGGCTTTTATTAGTAGAAATCGGCCGCTCATTAAAAGTGATTATAATCAATTTACGGACGCTGAACCTAGACTATTCTGTACCGCTCCATCGAATACTAGCTGAGATCCGCTTGATAATTGCGGCAGACTTGCAAAACTCGGAAAATCTACTAGTTTTCTCTAAACTACACCGAACCAAATTAGGCCGAGCCCATCATGTCATCTTCATTAGCCAAGGTGTTGGCACAATATGTTGAGGCTGGAAACATGAAGGAGATACAGGAAGCATTGAACTCGGGTGCAGACATCAACGATTTTTTACAATTTAAGGAAAATGATAAAGCCAAGAAGGTGTATACATATACACCGCTTCAGTTGGCGGCCCATTGTGGGCGCCTAGAGGCTGCCGAGTATCTGCTTGATCCCGGAGCCCAGGTGGATCTCGCAAGCCCTGATGATGACACGGCTTTCCATGTGGCCATCGACGCGGGGAATGTGGAGGTAGCTACGCTGCACAATTATGACCATTCTGCACTTGATATTGCGAGGCTAAGAAAACACAACGATATCGTCGCCATGATTAACCAATGCGCAAACGGACAACAAACGTAGTCTCATAGAAGCACAGTTGTTACAGAAATAGAGCCAAGTTCAATTTAGGTTGTTATTACGTCTTATAGTACAGTATACTTTGCGAAGGCTAACTTGTCCGCCCGTCCCTCGTACCTGATCCAGACATTCTCACACACACCTCGAAGTGAAGTGAGCAAGCGCCATGATCCAACAAATTTGTTACACCTCCAGCTGCGGAAAGCTTATCCTGCTGTGGCTCCATATTTGTTAAGACGAACTAAAGGACAGTAGCTGCTGTCGCCTCTTTTCGGGTTAAAACGCTTGCAATTTCTCTTTAGGTATGTTATGTTCCTTAACAAATGCCACACTTGCCAGAGGGTCCAGCACCACCCATTTGAGCAAGCCGCGATAGCTTTCTCGAACGTCGCCTACCAGTACTTCGCCAGGCTTGAAATGGATACTGCTGTACCACGCAGTATCATTCAAGCTGTCGCTAGCACAGCCGCCTTGGACTCGAAAATAAACTGGAACCCGGCGTTTGACGGCGAGACGGGCAACGTGCGGCCACTCCATGACGGACTGACAAGCCTCATCGAGTTTGCGAAGTCTCTGTCTGCAATTCTCTCTAGTATCCTTCAACTTACTCATCCAAGTACCGGGAAGAGAAACGAGGCAAATTTCTTTTAGACGTGAAACGTTTGGCAAGCACTCTCGCCAATCGCGCAGCATGTTCATCGCTGCTTCTAGTGGCATTGCTACCGAGGTGATCTCGATCTCGGGAAATGCCTTTGTGAAAATACTTATGTCCTCTCCGCCCTAGGTGAAATACAGTGTATCAATCTCGGGATCAAATGTGATGATCTCTGCCAGTATGCGCAGGGTTTCATGTCGCGCCTTGGTCGGGCTAAAGCGAGGACGTTCGACAGGGAAGGCTTCTCTCTGCGCATGCCACGCTTCACGGCATGGTGCCAAGAACTTGAAGCTTGTCGCCTCGATACGGAAGCAGTTGCTTTCGTGGCTGGGTCCATTGACTTTGATTCTCAGAGTGAGGGGTAGAGACGCATATTGCCAAATCCGCCACCTTATCTCCGTTGGTAGTGTGGAAAATTGCCCCATTTCCCGACAGGTCGAACGTCTTCACTTCTCCGCAACTATATTCTGGGTTGAAAAATAGGCTTAAGTCAGCGTCGGGCGTCCTTGGGCAGAGCAGACGCGAAGGCCCAAATGTCACAATCGCGCAAGTGCAGCATAGCTACATGTGATGCCAACGTTCTGGCTTCGGAAAAACCTCCCGCCGTAGGTGGGTTCCCCAGCCAGACAGGCTCTTCCCTTATCAACGCAACCATTCGCAGTTTAAAGACGACCACCTTCCCTAAAGCTAAGGCAAAAAATTATTGGACAGATTTATTAGATTCTTCTTGACGGAATGGGGGAAGAATAGTGCAGCATCTAGGTTGTCGCACGGGATGACTTTTGATGTTTCCAATACATGCTTTGTGATGTGTTGAGCTACAGTATTACAGGGTGGGTATTTTGGAAGCCGCTGGAATGAGGAATAGCGGTTACGGGGCACTGTAACGAGCGCTATAATGAGCGCTATACCGGTAATTATTTTTATAAACTGTTTAATATTTAATTATATATAATTTTAATACAATTGTTATATTAGATATATAGAATAGTCTAGGTTTAGCGTCTATAAATTAATTATGATTACTTTTAGTAAGTGGCCGATTTCTACTAATAAAAGCTACTAGTAGTAGCCCTACCTACCCAATATAGATTTTTTTAGCGGCAATTAATGGACGCTAAACCTGAACGGCCCTATATAATATAAGGGTTAATTATAAAATATGTTAATTCTTAGACTTGATTTGGATAAGTGGTTCTTTCTCGCTGCCACATAGGATATATTAGTGTGACCTGACTTTTGGCTTAAAGAAGGGTACATCCGGCAGGATTCAACCCCGCATTTACGTACTGACCTACATAAGACGTCCGCAACACTTAACCACAGCGCCACGGAGGAATCATTTTAATTTTAAAATATTAGATCAGAAAGATAATAAATTAACTCAAGTAAAATAGAATTTATTATTATTATTATTATTTTCAATTATATTTAATTATGCGTGCCACGTTTAGCGATGTCTTGGTGCTACAATACAGCACCGCTATGCTATCCTGCGCCTTCCTTTTCACGTTGCCCTGTGCTTGTCGCGATTGCATGGGCAATAAGCCGCCCTACCAGTTTATAGTCGCAAGAGCGGACTTTGGTCATAATTCATTTTAGGGTCTCGCCATCGTGCGAATCATACTACCGATGAAAATGTACGTGTATCGGCAGGAAGAGCTTGAGCGCAAAGCTGAAGCGGCACCGCTGACGAGTAAGAACTGTCTCAAAAGGCTGATTAAGGTGTATCTCGTTGGTTTTGACGCAGCAAGAACCTTCCTAAACTGGCATTTAAAGTCGAAATCTAGCAAACCTCCAGCAGGACTCTGGTACGGCAACAGAGCGGGGCTGTTTGGCACAAGCGTTCGTGCGCCTCTTTCGCTTGCAACGTAGAGTTGCTGCAGCAGTCATTATTGACAGTTGGCAATCTGGATGAACACACTTTCCACAGGCACTAAAAATAGCATAATGATTTTAATCTGCGTTTATGTTGGTACACGCTCCACATAGATTTTCGCATGGCGGAAATGGGCTTCCGCTGTCTTTGCGTTGCGAGCATTCCGGACATGCGTAGGATCAAGAATCCGCCGCCCGAGTTTTTTTTACTACGTTTTGAACAAAATTCCAATTCCGGGGTACAGCCGAAGCCGTGTCTATCGGTGGCCACGCCTCGTAGCTTCCTTTTTAAGACTTAAGAAGAAAATAATGAGTTACCTACACGATCCTATAGAAGCAGCAGTAATGGGTACTATTTACGAGGGTTACAAGGCTACAGACAGCATTGTGTCGGGATCTAAAGTTCTAACAATAAAAATACTACGAATGTCGCTTTCAAAAGTCGTGCCTGTGGCTTTTCTAGAAATAGGGATTTAACAAGGATAGTTGCAAGGTAGGTACATTAGATACATATATCTTACAGGTAGCTATCAATAGATAATAGCTAGGTAACGTATATAATAGCTTCAGCGCGCCCCTGTAAGTACTTTGATGTACCTACTAGGGATCCTAGTAACTGGCGCCAGAC
>LUFD01004689.1:15813-31719 GCA_003025255.1 Cordyceps pruinosa
CTTTAGTCGTTTTAAGACCGGTATTAGCATCTCCATTATTGCTATTTATCGCGCGAAGCATGGCTACCGTAAAACCCGAAATAAGTATCGCGCGTTTAACTAAATAATAATTTTAATAGGTACTAGTTCTAACTACTACCTAAAAGCTAGTAATAGCGGTTATATATTCCCTACCTTGCTAAGAAAACTCGCTTACTGCACCCGCGACACCCATTTCGGTTTCTACAATATAGGCGCACCAAAAAGCAATTCGACGACAAAGGTTAAAGCGCTTAAGAGGATAAACTGCTTAAGCTGATCCATGAATATAAAAAAGACTCCTTTAGTTTCGGTAAAAAGCATTTCACTCAAACGTGGTTATAATCTCGAACCAAAGTAATTATGACTGGAAGTGGATGACAAATGCGAACAAGAATGTGCCATTTAATGACGATTCCCTCTCCTCTGCCTACCGCGTCCGTTTTCTACCTCCCGCATCCGTTTTCTGCCTCCCGCGTCCG
Source organism: Cordyceps pruinosa (assembly GCA_003025255.1). Lineage (NCBI taxonomy): Eukaryota > Fungi > Ascomycota > Sordariomycetes > Hypocreales > Cordycipitaceae > Cordyceps > Cordyceps pruinosa. The sequence continues at coordinate 16,314 of LUFD01004689.1, forward strand.
CCTTTTGCCTCCCACGTCCACCTTCTGCCCAATTCTCCTCGTCGGCTCCTTTTCAATCGAGCTTCACTTTCTCTGTCTCTCCGACACCAATCTCATGTGCCCTTATGTTTGATTTCTTCTTCCTTCGCCCGTGTTTTTTCCCCCGCATCCCTTGGACTCTACACCTTCGAAACCAGCGCCTTAAAGGCTGCCGTTGCATCTAGTAGGGGCAGATCGTGGGGCAGCACGCCATCGTAACTCTATTTCCAGGGGTAGTAGTGCCTAATTCCCGCCAATCTGTGCCCTATTCCATTTCGCCACTATTACATGCGGATCGCAGCCGAGATTTGATTCCAAGGTAAATAGTCATGGAGTCGAAGGTGGCGCAGGCATTTACAGCGTTGGTGCCACGATCACGGCTTTAAAAGCGACGACTTTTTCGAAGTCGATTCTGTACCGGTAGATATCGGCGTCTATCAGCAATATTTTAGAGAGATAGCTTGTAGCTGTGAGAAAGTAACTGCCAGAACTGGCGTTTATGGTGTCTGCTGGAAGTTAGAGGGTACAAGGGTGGTACCTCTGGTGAGGCCAGGGCCCCACCAGACCGCACGCCTGGCAAGGCTCTCGCTATTTTCCTTAATCAACAGAAGACGGACACTTGAAGCGCCCTTGTCTGCAAAGAGCTGATTCTGAAGATACAAAGAAAACAGAAACATGGAAGCCTCTTACTTCTTCATTTACATAAGTGGATTCTATTTTAGAGTTTTAGAGGCAACAATTGACTTCGACAGGCCGATTTCCATGCTAAAAGTTCTAGGTACGTAGTAAGTGCGTAGTTAACGGTGCTGCGCGGAAGCACAGAGGTTGCTGCTGACCAACGTCAGTGAAAAAAGAGGACTTCTGGTTCATCTTCCTCTGTACTGCGTACTTACCTAAACCTGGTGGCGAGTGTATTAATATTCATACGGCACCATAGAGTGGCGCAGCCGTTGCATTCCAATCCTGTCTAGGGGGCCACACTGCGCCGCTGGATAGCTGCTTGAACCATTGACAGACTATCCACCTGCTTTGGCTTGCAAGAGGCCTTTTTATGCTTCAGTACTAAAAGGCCGTACGGGCGGATCGATACGTTGAATAGGAATCGACGAACCGTAATTACAGCCAATTATAAAGACCACTGAAGCTCCCTGACAAGTGCTGCGTGTCCATTTTCAAGCAGATGCGTCATATCTCACCAGGATGAATCTCAACGGTGACACCGCGAGAAATGGCGACTCTGAAGACAAGGCCACTCGCACTTCAATGACGGACTGGCCCGTGGAGGAGGTGATAGGGGAAGAGATGATAGATGGGAAAAAATACTACTGGGTAGTTTGGGAGCCTTCCCTGGTTAGTGAAGTGGACGCCGCAAACTCAAAGCGCTTGATCGAAGAATGGGAAACTCGCAAAAAAATACACCGCGCACAGGCTGTAACGCAGCTGGCGAAAGCAATGAGGGAAAGGGTCGGAGGTGGGCAATGTGAAGCCCTAAGAAGATATTAAATCATACTCAATATGCGATATATACCAATACTGTTCCTCAGTTGTCTTCATGAGCCAGCATGTGCAGGCGAGCAGATCCTGCCATCGCCAGTTTACTTTATCTTGATTATGGTCAGCACCCTCCCAAGATTGACGCGATCTAGCTCCCAAGCGTCTCAACTTTGACTGTCTCAACTTTGACCCAGTCGGCATCAACAGAGCTAGATATTGTATACTTTTAGTGGATCCCGCGCACAGAGCTTTCCCAGCAAGCAAAAGCAGCCTCTCACCTGTTCGACTCTCGATGGTGGCGCTTGCCCATCAAACATGGATCGCGGTAAGATGGGAACCTTAACTGCAAGGTGCGGCAAAGCACCGGAAGACTTATCACAAAGATTGCCATCTGATTTCGCTGCTGTACTTTCTCTGGTACTGTTTCAACAGATTAAAACCTCGTGTCGCCGAGAAACAGGCGCTGTTTCAGCCGCTGTGGATAAGACGCTGAACACTTTGCGAATCGCCTCCAAGCCAGCCAGTTCATACAGATACTGTTCTTGGTTGTTAGTATTATAGTGCACCTACTACTGTCTAAAGTATTCTGTCTTCATACCGTCAAGTGAAAAATGCCTTCTCGTTGACTCGGTTTACTGGCCAGCATGGCAATCGTCACCGCCAGTATGGCTACACTTAACGCCTGCGCGGTAGGGTATATTGACTTGAGCGCTCGCTGGGTCCTGATTTCTATCACATTGCCGATGAGGATTGCATTACAGACACGCTACGATTGTGGTTAAATATAAGTGCGATGAGTGTTTTCAGCCAATTCTGATCGATCACAATGTTTGCATGGCCAAATTATGCTCTATACTAATCGACAGGCGGTTTCTAGCACTTCCAGGCACTCTTCACCGTTGCATAAAGAAGCAGCTTCTATTGAAATAACACACCATCTTCATCACCACCCAGATGGCGCCTCTGCCATGTGCCGTCCTTTGCCATTGAAAAGAGGCGATTGCGAGAGCTTAACCCTGTTCTCCGACTCGCTTAGCATCTTTTGCCTCCACTTAGGTGTCATTCTCCCATTATAGTGTGCCCACAGCCGAGGCAAAATGTGCACATCATTGGCACAGTATTGCATTATCTCCTTGGCAAGCGGCCGTCTGTTGAAGACCTCGTCGCTGCCTCCCCTTTCTGGCGCAAAAAGTCGCTGGCCAGCTGTTTTGCTCTCTATCCAATCCATCCTCTCGCGTATGGTAAGAGGTGCATCAAGTTCGATGCATTTGGTAAGACCGCTCACGAACCTCCTGCGCGACGTACGAGTTGCCAGCTCTATAAGCTGAAGGTCTTGAATGCCACGAAGATGGACGCCGAAAAGACTATACAAAGCGTCAGAGTTGTTTCGAACGTCGAAGAAGACCTTAGGAGTTCTTTCTGATTCCAAAATGCTCTTGAGAGTGTCGCCGTCTCCCCCCTGCGCCAAGAAAGCGCTGTCATTTAAGGAGTGCACATCCACCAGATAGATATGCTGCGCAGGAAACGAGTGGATCTGTATGATAGAGATAGACCCATCGCGAGATAAATTGATGCCTTCCAAATCAATGTAGAGAGACGGTGGGCTGACAGGTAGACCTTTGATGTCCTTGATCAGTGAAGCTATTCCTTCGACTGTGTCAACGAGGGTGATCGCCGACTGGTCAATTTGGGCGTTGCCAGGGTTATCAGGGACTGAAGTCGACGATTGTGGCTCAGAAACAGCGGGAGAAGTGTCTGACATGGTGATATAATCGAAGAAGGGCGACTGAATGAAGAAAAGAGAGAGGATGCTTCGCAATTTTGGTTGAGCTTGTTTCGATGCGATGAATTTCTGGTCCCCACCCGTTCTTTTATATTCGAGCCGAAGCGTGGCAAGCGTTGGGATTCCATGAGAGTGACCTGTATTATCTGATCAGCATTTTCGAGAAGTTCATTGTAGGCAAGCCTGAACTTGTGTAAATGGCTGGAGCTGTCCACTCTGTGCTTGTGATGTCCAAAATGGAGGCCTGCAGTGCTCTGAGTGGTTGCAGCTTGCTTTCTCGGCTCACCGGCGCTCTCCACAATTCCGGCCCACTATGCTCTCCAGGCGGAGGCCCACGACGCGGTGAGTGGCTGGACCTTGCTGTCCGGACAGGCTGCCGCACACGAAAATGGAGGCCCAAAAGCCTGTAAGTGGTTGAATTGTGCCTCATGTTTCCTGCACTTGGACTGTTTAAAGGCAGGTGGACTACTGCTGCATATGAGGCAGCAAATGCGCCTCTATGAAGTCGCTACTGCATCTGCCTCCGATTAGACCAATTGCAACGAGCCAAGTTAGCCTGGAGCATGAGGGACGTCCGACCTCCAGGCCACAAAATTATACGTGGACGAGCACGTTCTTGAGCCCTGTTGGGTAGAACTGGGTTACAGTGGAAGCAATAGAGAAAGACATATACCTAGCCATCGCGCCTCAGTTCTCGTTTTTGCGTCATACAACTTCTCACACACACTTACTCCTAGAATCGCCTCAGCCCACGGCATCTAAAGTTGCCACGGCTGGCAGCTTTCCGTCGTCAAGCAGATGCCGTGGGCGTGATAATGGCCGCTCTTCGCACTCTTCGACCTATTCACGCGCGACACAAGTGCAGAGCCTTGCGTGCCGCTCTTTCAACAAACCCCAAGCCCCTTTTCAGTAGTAGGATAGTTTCCTCTTTCAACAGAGAACGGGAGTCTAATTGATCCAGTGGCGAAGGCTGTTACGAACGTCGCGCAGCGACAGAGAGGCATGCGTTATCCCAATCTTAATTCGGAGACGAAATGCTGCATGATCTGCAGGCAGCTGTTGAGCATGCCACAAACTCAGATTGCAGTACAACATGGTTCACACTCTTTGTTAGTGCTCTGCCCTCATTTGCCTGCAACGAGATGACTGATACTTTTTGTTTCATGCAGCCGACCTCTGGATAAAGTCGCAAAAAGACCCAACCTCTTAACCCAAACTCGAAAAAAAAAGCTACATTTGCCCATCAAAAGTGTATATATACTTCCACGCCGTAATGGCTGATAAAACCCCGTTGAGGCAATGCCAAGCTACCCCACCACGGTCGAATCACAATAGCAGAAGCAGCCAAGCCGAGAGCCCGAATAACGAATGCTCAGGAGGGCGAACTGATGTGGGAGGTTTTTATACCCGGCTCGAGCATATGGCCCATGATAGTATCACACATGACGTGGGTATCGTGGCAGATGAGCTTTATCTATCTGCTACGTTACCCGCCGTCTCTATTGGCGGAACTCTTGGATAATTTGCTTGTTTTGGCTGGGCGATACACCATCCGTTAGGTTATCCAAGACCGACCGGTAGGTTATCTCTAATTGTGGCAGGCCGTCGCCAGACTGAGAAAGCACCCTCTCCAGCAGCTTTGTCGGTATTCCAATTTTTTTTGTCACTAATAAAGCGGCAAATAGTGGCAGCAACAATGAAGAGCGGAACAGACATCTTCACAAGTCGATCAAAACTGGATTGACTAGGCCAAGCCACGGTGAGGTGTCGTTCTAATGGTACCCGGCTATTGAAATCTGCCCGAATGGAAGAGAGCTCGTATCTCAGAAATATGTCGATATCATGCTCAACCACGGGTTTGGGTATCTCATGTAAGATAACGCGAGAATTTGTCCTTATTTTCTCAAACTGGGAACGAAACGGTTCCTCAGGTCGGCTCGTCAAGAAAATCCTGATACGGTCCGGGAGTTTGGTCTCAAGCTGAGAAATCAGGGAGAGGAAGCGCTTGACATCTCTTTGCTCACACTCGTCTAGTGCATCAACAATAATAACGACAGGTATATCTCTCAAGTCGCATTTTTTTAGTGGTTCAAGAAGAAACTTCTAAAACTGCTTAGCGTAATTCCTCGATGTAATTAAATGGTCGGCAATAAGAACGGCTTTAATATGGGGAGCAGTCGATAGCTTCCTCACAATTAAATCAGCCGCAATAGTCATAAAGAACTTAGATAGGCTGCCTCGATTAGTCTCTCCCTTCTTAAAGAAGAAGGAGGCACCAATTTGACCACTATTAGCCAACGACCTGGCCACAGTGCGAGAGATTGTTGACTTCCCCGTTCCCGCCATTCCACTCAACCAAAATATTAGCTCTGCACGTAAATCTTTCGCCCATTCCGAGACCTGTTGGAGCAGTTCAACTCGTGTATTCGGCAGGCAATGTCGATCATGTTCTTGAGCGGATGAGTCAAATGAGGCACCTTCGGCAACGCGTAGCCGGTCAAGCACAGTGGCTTGATGCATATTAAGCACAGTCTTGCTATTTTTCGAAGGTATTAGTCAAATTCAAGAGTAGCGTGCGCTGACTTACTCGAGGCTTTGAACCCCCGCTTGCACCTCAGCCATTGCGGATCGGATGCTTTTTACATCTCCACTGACTTATATCCGATTAATATAGTTTATGTATATTCATAAAAAAGACACTAACTTGACTTTAGTATATCTACTGCTCGTGTTGTATTTTCGAGCATCTTTGCTGGCACGTATTCTAGGAGCTCCTTTACATACGCTGCTATAGTAGCCGATGCATAGCGATGCCATCGATCATTCTTGTGGGAATCAGCATAGTCGCAGATTCCCCTGATCACCAAGCAAGGAAAATGATCCATCAGGCCGGCAGCTTCCATTTCAACACATATACATTCGCTCCCAACGGACTCTGCGATCTTATCCCGAGTGCTGGCATCCTTGACAAGTGTGTTTCCCGAGGCAATAATGCCATAATGAATCTCGGGGTCAGTTGTGTCTCGTTTATGGCGCTGGATTTCCTCAGATAGATCACACTTATCACAGGTATGCCTATCAACATGATCATATGTAGGCGAGAATATTTGATCATTCTCAAACCCTTGATGAATGTACCTAGGTTCTTTATTTCTTGGTTTCTTCATCTGCGGCATTCTCGCCCACATCTTTTCGAGGAGATCCGGAATCTTTGACGCGGTCATCTCATGTTCCGCCTGTAGGGCGGCTAGGGCGCTGAGCAGGACTTGGGGGGGTTTATTAAGCATGCCTTTGGGCTCCCACTTTCCATTAAGCCTTGCTTTTCCAAGGTCATATTGAATAACACCAGCGGTAGTTCCCTCAGGCCGGCTAACAACGACGTCACCCAAGCGGACGTCCTGGTCCAGGTGCCGAGGGATACCGCCCCCAATTCCGACGAGAAGCCCGATCTTGATCCCGCGCAGGGATGCGAGTAGGTTAGACGCTGTCGTCCCTACAGCCGTCGTGCCATATACACCAGTAGGAAGTGATGCTATGACGACATTGTGCTTACTTGTGCGGCCCCATATGTATGAATTTGTATCGGATGGGTATTGTTCAAAGTCTACCGGCACTTCGTGGCGGGCGTCGAGTTGGGCTGTAGCGGCAGCACGCTCAATGGGGAGCGCGGCAATCCACCCTATCGTATATGACTCGGTGCTAATTAAGGCTGCCATGTTGAGAGCGGTCGCGTACATCCCACGGCGAACCAGGGACGGTTACGAGGATGTCATCAACGTTCCCGGCTGCGAATCGTCACACGTGTTGTGTCAGACAGGTGGAAGTGGACAAGTGAGGGGTAAGCTTGCCAGGCTACATGATGCGATGCAAGGTAGCAGCAATACCATCAAAACTCCGCAGTGCATTAGACGAAATCACCTTTACGTCACATTTCTTTAGCAACTTCTCTACTATCTCCTCACTACCGTAAAACCCGAAATGGGTGTCGCGGGGTTAGCTACTTAACCATTTTAGTGGGTGCCAGTTTTGGCTGCTGCCCAAAAGCCAGTAATAGCGGTTATGTATTCCCCACCTTGCTAAAAAAACATACTAATCGTCTCTACCTTAGCTATTCATATTCGGTTTCCACTTTGGCTTATCTGAGGAGAATGTATAATATGTACCGGTAGGTCCCGGTATAATAATAAAGTCTACTTACTTACCATTAATACTGCACGTAATGACAGCGTCCTATGCTAACACTGAAGAAGCCCCCCCAAAAACAATATACTGGCTTGAACATTGTTTCTCGGCCGCTATCAAGCCCATACCTTGCGAAACTTGTCCTCAAACTCTACCTGTAACATGCGGAAGGCTTTAAGTACTCGCGGCAAACTACCACCACCAACGTCCTGCCAAGAATCACCATTCAAAGATGACGCTGGCGAATTCACTGACGCGCTGCCATGGTCACTCAGATCATCCTCCTAGGAATCTAGCTTGACCATTTCCGCGCCCGTTTTGCTGAGTTTGTTTTGCCTGGCCGCTAGATGTGGTTCTACGTTCCTACCGGTTCCAATAGACGAAGGAGGCTCCCCGTCATGTGAATCGCCCCAGTACTCCTGCATAGCATCACCAACATCTTGCACGTCCATCATGACGGACTCATCCGCATAGGCATCAAGTCGCACAAAATTCTCCAGACTTGTGACAATAGTCGCAAGAACGAGAGAAAAGTCCTTGAGATGGAACCAAACATCGCCGCGCTTGATCTTATTGTCCCGCACCAGTGCAGTCAAATCGCCGTGCTCGAAAAAGTCGTAGATGTATGCATTCCAAGGCTTTCCGGCCGTGTCGGCGGGGTAAATACGGATGTAGGGCACGGCTGACTCTTCGAGAAATACATCGCTGCGGATTGTCGCGTATAGCTCGTGTATCGTGTCAAACTCGTCCGTGAACCCCGAAAGGGCGGCAAAGGGCGATCGGAGTTTTATTAGTGGTAGATGGGACACTATAGACTGCGACTCGATTCCGTGCTTCCGCTGTGATCTTATGACGTAACCCGTAAACGGGAGCTTGTCATCTAGACTTTTTTCTAGGTGCTGCGATGAAAGTGCTCATATAAAGACGAAATATTCTCAAAGTCTCCTAGTTGTGTGCCTGGAGAACGCTTTCTGCTCCGTGTGGAAGAGGGGGAAGTGTAATTACTGACGGTGACCCAGTATCATCGGCGACAGTACTGTAGTTGCTAAGCTGAACACGGCAGAACAAGTGGGAGAGTACTAGGACCAGCTTGATTAACACATCTTTCGGGTGTTTATCGATAGCTTCGTAGATATTATAAAAATATCCCGCTTTTAGCAGAGAGTGGAATGTAAAAACGGCATTCTCAGTAAAGTATAAATGGCCAACTAGGCCTGTAAAATTAAGAGGAGCACCGTCTTCGGACAAGAGCCGCTGCCTGCGAAGGTACTTAATAGAGAATCGAAGATGGTGCTAGATTGACATCTAGTCCGACGGCCCACCAAGGTACAGACGGGACAAAGAAAGCAACGACTAAATTGCCTTTGTCGCATATCCTAAACTCTTTGTATGGTGCAGCAAGCCCAATAGCCGCACGACCAGGGTTGTGGAGAGGGGAAAGTGCCCACTCAGGTCAGGTAACCTAGACGACATAATCTCCAGCGCTCTATTGACTAGCATCCCAATGAAAACAACATTTCCGAGGAAGTTAAAGCCGCGACGACCTGCACGACCAGATCCTTGATGATAATTGAGCGGAGTAAGGAAAACCGAGTCGCCAAAGAAGACGACCGTTTTGCAGGGCATGTTGATGCCGAGGGCCAGGGTCCCTGTCGCGATGAATCTAAATACTTTTTTAGGTGGAGGATACTAAAATTTGCGTAGATCCGAATACCGCGAGGAGTGCACAATCATTTCTATTTCACGTCCCTTTACCTTTTTAGATGCTTCTAGCCACTACAAGAACTCGAGCGGATTCCCGACAGTGGTAGATAACGCGATGATGGGATATGGTACTAGAAGAAGTAGCTGCTCCTAGACAACGCCGTCGTCTACCTGGCTAATGTAGTGAATTTCGTTAAAGATAATTCTCTGCACTCGTGTAGACCAAGATCTTACGTTCTCCGCATTCGAAGGCGCGAGGAGCATAATCTACAGGATATGTGGCACGGTGACGAGAACCTGGCAACCTATCGGGTTGTTAATTCTGTGGTCGCGTGTATGGATGGCCCATACCGAACGGCCGTCGTGGTGGTATGACTTGGAAAACCGTGCCTGGACCTCGGCAGCGACCTGATTGACAAGCGCCTTCGTGGGAGCCACATAAACAATAATACCATCGTCACTTGACTGCAAGGTCTGTCTCATGGCGTAAAACGAAATGAAAGTCTTGCCGGCAGAGGTCGGCGCAACGATAAAGAGGCTCTTCTAAGCGTCAATAGCATCCAGTACTTTCCGCTGCCATGCATCAGGGATAAAATTCTGCACGCGGTTATTAGGGGTAGGGTCAAAGCTCCTCTCTAAAAACGGGCCGCAATGCTCCAACTAGAATTCGAGAGGCTTCGCGGGAAGCTGTAGACCGGCGGTTCTGATATCAGAGAATGGCAGCTGGCGCTGGTCCAGCAGATAGTTTCCGGCCGCAGTGGTAGTGAGTGGTATTTTCAGAACACTGCAGAGCTTTCGAAGGATGTGGAGACTCTCTGCGGACTGCTCCAACTTTCTAGCGTCGAGTACCGCTGACCACATTTCGGCAAACAGAGCGATCTCATAGTCTTCGTCTTTTTCATGTTCTCTGGCCAGTATCATCGAGGCCAATGTATGGCAAATGTACAGAAGAACCTCAGCCCCAATAAGACTCCGAGCGTCATTAGAAAGGCTCGTGAGGTAGGCAGTGGCCTTGGAAAGGCGGCGTATCATGTTTCCCTCTACCTGAAACTCGCGACAACGCTCGCCCCAGAATTTCATCACATCTCGGGCCTTGCTGTCGAGCTTCTCCTTCTTGATTCTCTGAGCTTCTTCACAAGCGCTTTCTCGGCCACCCTTGGCTAAAGGCCTCTTTCTGCTGGTCGGAAAAGCATGACGCAATGGATCCGAGCTCGACGGCCTCACTCCCCTGGCTTTGCCGTTTTGGTTTGCAGGAGTCACATTCCGTCTGCTGTCGGCCACGATGGTTTCCGGGTTTATGACTTTGCCTGCCGAGTTGGTCAGACTCGCAGAATAGGCAATAGTATCTGCCATCAATTTCTGGTTTCTCAGCCGTCGAAAATAGCCTGCAGGGCGAGGTAATGTTTTCAGATCAACCGCTTTTTTGGCATTGTGCCAATGCGAGAGCTCGCGGAACACCCTGGACGCCAATTCTGGCTCTGGCATACCCTTGGCGACAACGTTAATTGACTTCAAATATTTGTCCAAAGCAGGATGACTAAAAGGCATGACTGAATCGAAAGCATCGTTTGCTTGTTCCAAAGGCACCGCAGGCTGTGACAGACCCTCGCAGGAATCTTGCGTAAGAAAGTCGGAAATATCAACATCTGTCAGCAGATAGACTCTTGCAGCAAATTTTCTGACTTCGCTCATGAGCTTTGATGTTGGTCTCAAAGTTGGCAACCTTTTATAAAGGTGACAAAAGATTCGGGAGTCTAGAAGATCAAAAATGTCCCAGTTGTCTTGTCCTGGCAGATTTTCAACAACAATGGCGTAAATGTTTGTGAAGTAAACGAAGAAGTTGTTAAGCTCTCTCCGCATCGCCGGCTCAAGCAGCGTCACGGGGCATGGTCTCTCAGAGAGCTTGCAGCGTCTGAGCTCTGAAAGTTGCCATAGACAGGTAGCAGAGCACCTCTTTATGGCTTCGTTTGGATTGACCAAAAGTGCATTGCAGATGCCGGTGAGAGAAACCGTTTCTCTGGCCGATAGCATTGCGTGGTCTTCCCAAGGGGACCAATCACTTAAGACTCCAGCCTTACACTCTAGGTCCGCGACAGAGATGATGTTTCTTTTTAGTAAAGGTAATAGTTCCGCAATGCTGACTTCTTCGGTGCCTTGGTGTGGTGGAAGCATTGAAGCGTGGGCCTGGTTAAAAAGCTTTCGTTAGAATTTTGTGCAGGCTTTTCTTAGGTGTGGGAAGAACTCATATAGAAAGAGCGGGAGAGTTTGAGATACCTTTGAGCTTCTGAACTCGAGGTTGTTGAGAATGGCAACGCTATAACCTCTAGAGCCAATTTGATTGATGAATGCAATATGCCATATGGTAAAAGGAGATGCTTTTCCATCAAAACTGACTCCATCAAGGCACAGAAAGAAGCGAAGCGAGTTTTTGGCAGTATACGCCTGAAATTCAGCACTTTCGACATTTGGAAACTTGAAACAGATCTTGTTTCCAGCCGAGTGGTGTCGAAGGTGTCTGATCAGGACAGCCCGAGTCAGGCGGTGGAACCCCGACGCGGCGTCCGATGAATCTGTAGGGACGCAAAGCTGCTCGTGGTTATCAAACCAAAGAATGTGAAATTGGCATCCGCGCCGCTTCAGACTGCTAAGAAATGACTCGACCGCGTGGATAGTATGGAGTAGCTGGAACCCTTCTAGTCGTTGTTAGTACGTTCGCCAAGTATTTATTCTGCGTCCGCTACAAATGGAAGGTTCGAAGATCTCGCAAAATTCTTCATACCATGGTAGTTGACCTTAGCCTCAGAAATGCAATGCGTCAAAAGAGCCTCGCCATGAATGGCAAAAAGCTCCTTGCCTGCAAAATCGCCAATGATGTCGACGCGAAGAGGCTTCAAAGCCTGGTACCAGGCCATAAGTTTTGGCTGATCAGCCAAAGGCTTCATTTTTGGAAAGCGGCACTTGGCGTGGTAAGAAGCTTGATCTGACGGAAGATGAGTGGCATTGGTCTTTGAAAACACCGTCGACACACTCGAAATGTATTAACCACGGGCCGGCCTTAGTCTGCGTTTTGAATCCACAATGAAGCTACTGGCTATTTGTTCCGCGCGTAAACACTGGTCATTGCCATCAATGCGCCTCACCATTGACTCACCCCCGCCAGTACAGTGGCTTACCACACTAAGCGGATGATACAGTAGTGTATGACTCACAGTCGGCAAACTTAAGCCATTCTACGACTAGGTCTCGGAAACGGGCCACGGTATTGGAACAGAGGCGGCATGTAACAGTTGGGCTTGATGCAGGGGCCTACCAGGTAGCGTAGCCGTATATAGTACAGTATAAGTAGATTCTAGAAAGATCTCGTTAATATTAGCTACCTAAGTATTCTACGACGTTTTAAATAATATTTTTATATTATCTCTATATATAACTTTAATATCTAATACCTTTTAACCTTCTAGTAGCTACTAACGTCTAACTATTATGGGCTAGGCTACCGTTATTAGGGAGGCCACTATAGGAGTAGTAAGCTTAAAGATAGTGTAGAAATTAGTAGCTTATATACTTAACGTTATAAATATAAAGATATTAGTAGAATATCGGGGATTAGTTTAGTTTTATATGCATATATATACGAAAATGTGGTTACGGGATCTCTTACTAAATAAACTTCACCACGGCGAAAATGGGCTAGCTTCGGCTTTCAAACTGACGCCGGTCAAGAATGGGACAGCCACAAAGCCGCCAGCAGCAGCCAAAACTGGATGTGCCAAAGCACCGACAAGCGCAAAGCCACTACCAGCGCTTAACTTGTCGTAGCATGGTAGGCACCGTGCCGTAGCGCTTTGGATTTCGCTTGAAACGAGAGACAAACTCGGCATTGTAAATGATTCGTGCCGTTACGTAGCATGTTGAAGCCGGACATTAGTATTTAGCTTATAACACTATGTAGTAGAAGTATATGACCTAACGAATCCCCGTTATAGCGAGAAATCTATTCAAGTCTTTAAAAAAAGGCATATAATAAAACAACTAGTTATACATATAGTGTAGAAAAGAGATAGAATAAGGGACAATTTTGTTAGATCTACAATAGGCCTAATAAAGCGGTCAAATAGAATAAGCCGGCTTTATAACGTAGATATCTACGTCCTTATATAATAGAAAAATAGATATTATGTATATTACTTTATAAAGGAGTAAAACTTCCCCCTAGCTACTAGAACTCTAGTAAGACTATAAATATTTATCTTCTTTAAGATAAGGAGGCTAACTACATTAGTAGTATATAATATATCCCCTAGTAGTAGAGAAAAGACTAGTAGACTTTATAGAGAAAGAGAGGAGTATAGATAAAAATATTAGTCTATAGTATAAAAAAATAGTTAAAAACTAAGACTTTATTAATTTAACAAATAGCAATCTCCTAGTTAAGAGTACATTTTAAAGTCCACCTATAGCTAGTACTTACATTCAATTAAGAAGTTATGAATAAGTCAATCGTTAAGATACGCTATTATAGCTATAGCACTATTCTATAACAACAAAAATTAGACTAGTTTAACAAGCATTAGACTACTTTAACTCTTTCTCGAACAATAGGATTAAATAAACTTATACTAAAGTTCGTATAAATAGCTACTACTGTACCTATAAAGAAAGCTACTTCCTCGACTAGCCCGCTAGTACCGAATATCCATGGTCCTCGAACTCATGGCTTAGCCCCACCGGTGTCAACCGGACGAACTTCACTGGAGTACTGCGTCGCAGTTACGCGGAGCTCCCTAAGCCTCCCTGCGCTACACGGAGCCTCCCTGAGCCGCACGAAGCCTCCCTGAGCCACACGAAGCCTCCCTGAGCTAAACGAAGTCCCTCTGAGCCACACGAAGCCGCTTCGAGCAAACTGAGCATCCCTCCTTGGACTCGCATCAACAGACCCAAGCATAGAGGCTGAACCTCGTACAAAAAGCGCCGACCAGTGACCTAGATGCGGATTGGTTCAGCGCTGCGTAAATCATTCATGTGCGACAAAGACGATTGCTTAGAGCAGCCACTTTCGCCGCTGCACTCGCTAGAGGGGTAAGGCGCGCAAGGCTCCGCTAGGAAGAGAAATTCATTTGAAGCAATTACTTGCCGCTAATTACGCGCTGACACATTGAGCCGGCCCCAATGATTACCGGTACAGAATAGTCCAGGTTCAGCGTCCGTAAATTGATTATGATCACTTTTAATAAGCGGCCGATTTCTAGGCCGCTGAAATTTAGCTCATAACTTCTAAATTTTTACTAATAACCTTACCTAATTAGGACGCACCCTTATAATTAACCTACTAAAATATATAGGGGAAGCTACTAATATTAAATTCTAGCATGTAACTATCTAAGAAGGTAGCTACTAGAGCCGGAATTCGAATTCTCTCGCCGGCGGCGCTAGCGGCGGCGCTAGCGGCGGCGCCTAAGAGGCCTACTACGAGGTAGCCGCTATTACCACTAAAGAAGGCGGCTAGAAGCTATATATAGGCGCCGCCGACACTAGAGGCGCTATTAGATAGGTAAATTACACTATTAGAGCTATAAAGTATATTATTTATAACTTAAAGAAGCTTTATATAAGCTCTTATTAAAGTAAAGCTATCTTAAAGCCTATTAATTCCCTTATAGTAGCTAGCTAATAGCTCTTTTATGCTATAGTGTAAGAGGAAGCTATTACTATTAATAAGCTACCCTAGCTACCTTAGCTACCTCTACTAGCCTAGCTAACCTAACTTATAGAGCTACTTGGCGCTAGCGAAGGTAGGGAGGCCCTAGGAAGCTCCTAGTAGCTTAGCTCGCACCTAGAGGAAGCCGTTACTAGCGGCGCCGAGCTATTATTAGCTAGGCGCCGGCGCCGGCTAACGTAGCGAGGATTTAGCTTATAAGGTTAGTAAAGTAGTTATTCTTACTCTAGGGTATCTACCTATAGCTACTAGTAGCTATTAAGGTCGTCTAGGGAGATCTTAATACCTTTAATAAGTATATTAGCTAGCTTATAGTTATAAGGAAGCCCCTATTAGTACTTAAAAGTCTTAGTATAGAGGTATTCTAAGGAGCTAGAATAGGGGTTTTTTAATAGCTTATAAGTCTTCTTTACCTACTTAATTAGCTTATTAAGTAGCTTCTAGCCGACCTTTCTAACTATAGGTAGTACCTTAGGATAGTTATCTTAATTAATAGGTCTTTAAAGAAG
>LUFD01004689.1:35499-50852 GCA_003025255.1 Cordyceps pruinosa
CTAGCTGAGGGGGGTGTTTTCTGGCACGCCCTCTGCATGGATTCTTGTGATGTGTCTTTCTTCAGGCTTGTCGGCATGGCCTTGGGGAGGTTCAAAATACCCTTGGCCCTTTCCGTCCGACATGCTCTCTGATACGGGCCATCCATGTCTACGTGCCTTTAAAAACAGATATTTCTCTACGAATTTCCATCAGAGGGCATGTCAGAAACACCCCTGAACGCGTGGTTAAGGTAACTTCTGTGATTAAGCCAACTGCTGGGTACCGTGGTGGCGGGATCTCTAATAAAAGCCGCAGCCTCAGTCTCAACCGGCGAATGAGTTAAGAAGCCGGACGGTTAGAGTACAGGTGGAATTGAACAAGGCTGTTTTTGACCCAGCATACCCCCCACTGATCGATGTCAATCATATCATGCTCAGCCACCAGTGTGCGGTCCTGCAATGACAGGGCCAGCATACACAGCCACCACAGTGCGAGGTCTGTCGTCAGCTGTGTTTCGCCGTGACGCGTCCATGGAACAGGCATGATTTCCACCCCCAAATTGACGTCCCCAGTCGACGACGCGGACTGTCCGACCACCTGCGGGACTCTGTGGAAGCGACACACCATAAGGTCTCGCTCCGTCAGGATGTAGCCATACCGCGTGTTTGCCATATGGCACAGGTTTCCAAGCTGCTGCAGCATCTTTTTACTCGGACCGGCCTGACTAGGACAGGATACCAGCATATGGCTCTCGAACTTGGAGCTCGGTGTACTGAGACCGATGACAAGGCGCTTCATTGGGAAGTCGTCGAGCGAAATGTGGTGATCGACCCTTACCGGTCGCCGGTCGTCCGCTAGGCGCGTCAAACAAGTACTGCCAACGGCTGATACGTCATGTTTCAGAGCCACACCGTTGTGCAGCTTGAGGTACTCCTTTCCAAAGTTGAGCGTCGTGCGTTGCATGTCGTAGTTCCACTTGATGAGGTGCAACGCATCGTCGGGCTTGGTGATTTTCACCCCCCTGAGAGTGTCTACGGAGGGCACCAGCACCAATTTCTCGGCCGGGAGTTCGAGTTCGAGGATATTGCCGTAGCTCTCGTTGAGCACGTCGAGGTTGAACTTGTCCCAGAGCCTGATGGAGTCAGAGCTGATCTCAGGCCACTGGCCTTTAGTGGGATAGCATGCCGTCGGCTGGGAAATGATTTCAGGCTTCGACTGCGTGAGCACGCTGCGCAGACTCCGGGTCATTGTGTTCGCCGTAGGTTAGAGGAGTTTGATCAGTTGAATAAGGTGCGACTTGACGGGCTGGGGTGGGTGAGTGTTGGGCGACAGGAAGGCGGGGGAACCTTCATTTTACATTGTCCTTCCACACCAGGGGAAAGGCGGTGGTAGGACTGCGGCGTGTGTGCTTGATGTGAATGACTGCATATGCATCTGTGTGACGTGTGCAACTGTGTGCGGATTGGTGCGTGCGTGTGTGTGGAGTTGTGTGCGACCTGGGCGTGTACAGCTGCTCAGCGTTATCTGCTCAAAGGGACCTTTAACAGGCCGTAGAAAGCATGCCCTCTTGAAATTCTCTGCTTGTGCGTCACTACACCAGGTGTCTTGAAGTCCGCACTCGGCGGCCGTGGCGGCGTGAACGATAGAGAGGCGGCGGGGAAAGGGGAAATCAAATAGTTTTACCCGGATCAATACTACCAAGCAAAACCTCCGTATTTTCGTCACAGCCATGTATGTGGCCAGGTCGGCTTTTTATCGCGACAAGGCCTCTCTCAGCTCGCAGAGGACATGTCGAGAGGACAAGCTAGGCAGGCTCCTACCATGGAAAGAAACCTACAGATTGTGTTAATATATTTATACAGTAGTAGATAAGGCATCTTAACTAGAAGTCCGTGGAAAAATGAAGCCATCTTTATAGTCCCATGGCAGGCGAGTAGTGGTCGAGTCAGGTCTCCTTAAATACGCGGCCAGCCCATTATCCTCGCCACAGGTATAGATCCAATACGGAGGCTTAGTAAACAGCCGTCGTCGTTTGTTTTTACCCAACGGCCTCTTCCAGTTGTATCGCCTCGGGTCAACATAGGAATAGACGCGCTCTTGCGCAGCCTTTTTTCTCAACTCGTAGTGGCGGAGCCGTGGACACCCGCCACCGCCAGGAAATGCGCGTAGGGCGATGGCACCTTTCGTACTGGCATATTTATAGTTCCACTCGGACATCATCTCGTCAAACATAATATAGTCGTCCTTGCACAGCGTAAACGCCTGAAGCTCCATGGCGATACGCATATCGCGCGTCAAGGTCGGGTTTAGTTCTGGTGTCGCGAGGAAATGCGGTACGGTGACCGCCGTGCTGAAATCGGCGACCTGGTCCCCCACCAGCTGCTGGGTCCCGACGTCGATATGAAAGATGCCGAGTTGCTGCAGCCGAATGATATCATTAAGCATCTTCTTGGCGAGCGCCGGGTGCAGGTCTTCCGGTTCCATTTCGCTACCGAACTCTTTCACGATGCCTCTGATTGGCGGTGCCCGGCCGTTCCGCCCTAGGAAGCGCGAGCGCATATCTAGCCCGCCCGGCGTATATATGTCGCCATTGAATTCAATCTCACCAAAGCGGCTATACAGCTTGCGTTCATGGTCTTCGTCTAGTAGGACATAGCCAAAGCATTTGACTGCGAGCTCTTCGTGCCCAGCTTCACGTAGCCGCCCAAATGCGCGGCACTCGCAGCTAAATGGCTCCGAGTAGTTATAGAAGGCACTCATCAGGGCCCGGTCGTCAGGGTCTGTATCGCGCGCGGGGCCAAGCCAATTGTCGTCATATGCAAATCGGAACTAGGGGCATGGCACTATCAGCGGTTGAATCGGTGGAAGAATGCAACCAGCGATGTTTGACTTACTAGCTTGAGTGCGTAAATCTGCCCACAGATCCGCACCTTAAATACGTACGAATGATATCCCTCACCCAGCTGGTCAAGAAACTCAATAGCTTGCGCACCTTGGAAGTCGAACGGCTTTAGCTTAGGGCCGTCGACCCGTGGCAATGGTAAAAGATCCTCGCTCGATCGCGGCCAATCGGGATACATGGTAGGCAACGTTGGAAGGCACAGAAAGAATGCGCTGGGGAGGGGGTTTCATTTCTCGCATGGTGCTTAGGGAACTGGGTCGATCTTTTATATGCGCCATCTTCGCCGTGTGTTCTCGCTTTGTTATTGGCATGAACTGGAGCCAACTTGGATGGAATTTGAGGTCGATCGAGATAAATTAGTCATCAGCCGCAATTGTTCCTCAGCACGGGGCCAACCACTCTTGCTGTTCAGGATCTAAAAAAACAGAAAAGGAGAAGCAGAGAAAAAAGGAAGGCCGAAAAGAAGAAATAACAAAACTTAATCATTATCGTGATAGCATCTCTAATGCGGAGGTATCTACTTGTTAGCGACTGATGTTGAGCCGCTCTATCAGTCGGGTGGTGAATTACTTGAATAACCACGGAACACACGGAGTACTTTGCGACGAGTATTATTTACACTGAACATTGTACTTCCCCGGCCTCTGTTCTATGAATACACGCGCGCCGGGGGTGCGACCGTAGCATGAGTGACGTGGCAGGCTGCTGGAAGAAGGATTGCCACAAGGCGGCAAGCGGAATAATGGAGGGTGTGACAGAGAACGGCTGAACGCACAAAGGTGGGGGAGGTACTGTGATATCAATGTAAAGGAACAATGACGGGATGTTGCACGAGGCAACCAGAATGACGGAGGGTGTCACAGAGAACGGCTGAATGCGCCGAGGTGGGGGAGGCACTGCGAAGTCAATGTAGCTGAAAAGCTGTAAACCTGATTCTGCATCAACGGAATGTGGCCGCTGCAGATGCATGTCTGGGACGTCTCGCGCAGGGTGTGGTCACGCGAATAGACATGGAATTTAGGCATATCGCGAAGCTTTGCGTTGGGCACCTGCTCGTGTAGAAATGCTTGCGTAGCCTCATGGTACTTCGCCCGCGCAATAACCGCCGACTCCACCTGGACAACGTTGCCAATGAAAGGTCACTTTCAAGGTTCAACTAATTGCATGCAAGTGTGGCTCAATCCGGTGCCATGTGTTGTTGGATCACCGTTTGTCTAGTCTGTAGTCAAATCGTATAATCGTGTCAAATGAGTGTTATAATTCCGTGTATCCTAAATGCATTATCCAAATAATCCCTTTTGTGAGCCCATGTCCGTTTCCAAGTCTAAATTAATCCAAAATATGTCATCATCCAAAAGCATGAGCGCAAAGAGTAAGCGTGTCTCGGACGGCATCATGCCGCGAGTCTACAATGTACACGGAACGCTCCGTCCACCCGCGCGGCTGATTCGCTGGGCAGCCAGACAAAGAATACCCTAGGCACCTGTTTAAAAAGCAGCAACAGCCATGAAGATGGCGGCGACAGCGGCGGCGACAGAGCTGAGGCCGGTAGCAGCACCGTTACCAATGGGGGTGGGAGTGCTGGAGCCAGAGGGACCCGTGGGGGTGCGGGAGGGCACGACGCCGGTGCCGGCGGGCTGGCTCTGGGAGGGCACGGTGCCGGTGCCGACGGGGCCGGAGCCGGAGCCGGAGCTGGAGGCGGCGGCGGAGGTGCTCAGGGTAGAGGGGGCGCCGGAAGCGGTCGAGGCACCCGAGGACTGCTCGGAGGTGGCCGTGGCCGAGCTCTGGCTCTGGCTGCCGGCGGCGGAGGAGGTCGACTGCTGGGTGCCGCTCGAGGAGGTGGAGGAGCCAGAGCCACCGTCGGTGTAGCCGTCGCAGGAGAGGTCGAAGAGGGGCTTGGTGCTCAGGGTGTTGCCGCCGACGACGCCGAAGCTGGGCTTGTCGGACTGGCTGGGGCCGCCGTCCTGCATGATGAACCAGAAGATGTTGACGTTGCCGAAGCGGGGGCAGCCGACCTCGCGCCAGAAGGTCTTGGCGTTGTCGATGCTGGCCTGGGCCTTGTTCTCGGTCTTGCCGCTGACGGGCCAGCCAGTCTCGGTGATCCAGAGGGGCTTGCCGCCGGTGCCGGTGTTGGTGTTGTCGATGGCCTTCTGGAAGAGGTCCTTGGCGTTCTCGATGCCGTTGGGCTTCTGGTTCTCGTAGTAGGGGTAGGCGTCCATGCCGACCCAGTCGAGCTTGTCGCTCAGGGCCTTGTTGGTGGCGTTGGCGAAGGCGGTCCAGGTGTCGACGTGGCCGATGGGGGCCTTCTCGAGGCAGGTGCCCTTGGTGGCGTCGCGGGTCTGCTGGACGTAGTCGGCGAGGACGGAGGGGCCGGCGCCGGGATTCTCGCCGGCGGCCTGGCCGAGGGGCGAGTCGCGGTAGAGGTCCTCGGAGCCGACGGAGATGCCGGCGACGAGGCCGTCGAGCTTGTCGCAGTACTGCTGGGCCGTCTTCTTAAGGGCGGAGATCTCGTTGTCGAACTGGGCCTGGCCGGCCGAGGCCCAGAGGCCGAAGAGGAGGCTGGTCTTGGTGCTGATGGCGGCGGGGATGGCGGAGATGGGGTCGCTGGCGGTGCCGTCCTGGATCATGGTGTAGAGGCGGGCCGAGTTGAAGATGCCATTGGTGCCGTCGAGGCCTTGGGCGTTCTTGAACTCGGCCTCGAAGCCGGCCTGGTCCTTGCCCTTGCTCTCGTAGTTGAAGCCGGTGAAGGCGGCGGCGGCGCCGGTGATGGCGGTGGCGAGGGTGAGGATGCTTGAGGAGGAAGGCATCTTGTATTAGGCGGGTGGTATGTGTATGTGGTGACGATAGCGAGTGTTGCGGTGTATTAGAGGGATGTTGAGAGAGAAGGTGTAGGTGGAGTGTACGGCAACGACTGTATGCAGAGCAAGGAGACTGCGGTGTAGAAGAAAACAGACGAAAAGGGATGATACACAATACAGACAAGAGATGAAAGAAGATGCAGAAAGAGAAAGACGTAAGACGGAAGAGAGAAGAGGGCGGGTAAAAAAGAACCGGGGGCCGGTCGGGGCGAAGAAGAAGGAATCTCATATGTGCGAATCGAGAGGGCTGAGTGAGTTAGTAAGTTCAGCCCGTTTGCCGTTCCTTTTCCCTGTTTGTGGGCAGCGGCAAGTGGAACGAGCCAGGCCAGGCACGGAAGTATGCTGATGGGTATAGGGGACAAGGGGGCGGGGTACTGTTCAGGACAGGCGCCCTGGAGGGAGCACCATGAAAGAGGTGTGGGAGGGCATCAGGCGGTGGCAGCGGTACAAGAGGCACAAGTATCAGTACCAGCGCCGATCAGGTCCGGTTCCTGTGTTGCTGTGCTTGACAAAAGCAAAACCCACTTGCCCACAGATTCCTCCACAGCGCATCCACAGCGCATCCACAGCACGTCCACCCGCTAAAGCCGCCCATATGTACATCTCGCCACCCAACCACCAATGGCCACTGGCCACTGGCCACCACTCCAGGGGCCGCCGGCTCTCTCGTGCCTTGCGGCCGCTACACTGCCCTCTCTTTTTTTTCCCTGGTGTGTTTCTTTTTTTGGAGTGGCTTTCTCTTTTTTCCCGTCTCCTTCTCGGCTGTTCCTTGGACGCTAGCGGCGAGTTGTCAGATCGAAAATCCCTATCCTACCTAGGTACCTATGGAAGCACGGACTATTCATCACTGTGTCTCTCTGCTGCACTCTGAACAACCCGACAACACAGTCTTGCTACTTCCAAAGCCCGAAACAACAATGACAACAAAGAACACTTGACCTTGCTGCATGTCTCTCCGCCTCTGCATGCCTCCCGCCGCACCACCGTCCCTGTCCACCATCCCGCCTGCCCTGTGGCCGGAATACGAGGCCCAACACGTCATGGCGCCCGACTACCCACCATCCACCAGGCCCATCACGCCCATCGGTCCATTGTCCATTCGGACAATTCCTCCACGAGTTCTACGATACGAGACAGATCCTGCCTCCGTAGCCGCCTCGGCCTTGGCTGTCCCCGGCATCCTGAGTCCCCCGCGTCGCAACCCTCTCGGTTAGGTACAATCGGGCGCTGCTTTGACCCAATGCCCACATACATCGCCATCACAACAATCTCTGTCCTTGGCCATCACAAGAAAAAAGAACCGCGTACACTGTATCCCCCAATCCACCATACGCGCGCGCATTTCTTCCTCACTACCGGAGCCCACAACAACTCGTGCCATCCTATCAAAACGTCACCCGCCCAGTACACTCGCCCAACGTTCCACCTCAAAAAAGTTTAATTCTTGACAACGCCCGTCGCCTAGAAAATTCAACCATTATCGCCTGCTCAAAGTCGAGACTGTTCTTGTCCACACTTCCCTCCCCACCACACCTGGCCTTCCTTCACCTGTTGACCTCTCCCCAACCGCCTGCTCCGGACGCCCTCCCCCACTGTTCTGCTCTTCGCCTACCCTCAACCACGAATAACATCGACTCACGGCCCTCATTGCTGCCCACTGACGCGTCACTTGCCCTATCCCCTTTGCTCTTCGGACATCTCGGCCCCGTCTACAACTAGTGACAGCGCACTACACGAGGTGCCTTGCACCAATCATCAGTAGAGCCGTCCAATTCGCTACCGAACCCGGCAACCCCAGCACCAACCGCTGGAATGCATCATTCCGGCATCCAAAACACACAACTCCCATTCTCACGGTGAACTGATCGCTTCATTTTGCAATTGTACATACAGCTTGCCCCGTCTTCTCAGCTCTGCATGGAGCAACCCCATACACACACTCACAGCAATCACGTAGACAAGCCTCGGTATCCCCTCCTCGCCATTCTGATACGCCTACCTACGCGTTTCCCGCAACATCCACCCGTTCACACAAACCCGCGAATGCCTCTCAGCGTAGATCTTTTCTCCTTCTTGGGCTTGCTCGATGAGCTGCCACCGTCGTCTTTGCCCTTGTCCCCGCCATCTCGCCGCAGCCGATTGTGTAATCCTGCTGATGCGTCTTGTTAGTTGGTGCGTTCTACGTTGCCCGCACTCCGCCAAAAAAAGCCCCCGACGTACCGAAATGCCTCTGTTCGGGACTTCGTGGTGGCCCAGCTGCTTCCTGGCCTTTGCCTCGAGGGCTGGGTATCGCCGTCAAAGCAGCCCCAATATTGGGGTCCAATGGCGGCGTCACTTGGTAGGGATTCACATCCACCGGTTCTGATGACCCATGCGCCGCCGCTCTCATCATCACAGGACTGGCCGACGTCGACAGATGGTCGCTGCCGTCCCGATCCGCCCCTACAGACGTATTGATAGGAGCCGGTGTCGACGAGTTCATGTCCAGCAACGAAGACTGCAGTTTTGTGTACTTGCGCTGCAATAGGTCAAACTGCTTTTGCAGCTCAGCCTGCTTAGCTCGGCTGCCGGCCAGCGACGATTCGATGGCCAGGTCAGAGTTGGCGCCCGGTCGCGACCGTTCTTCTTGTGCTGTTGACAGCTGTTCCTGTACAGCTGCCAGCTGGCTTTGGAAGAGTCTCTTGGTTCGCTGAACTTCGGCTTCCTGGGCCGTCAGCTTCATCTGCAGCTCTTCCAGCCTGTTTTGTGTCTCTGCCGCTCTATTCATAGCTTCCTGCCTCTCCAGGTCCTTGGCCTGGAAATCTCGCTCTGATATAGTCAGTCGATTGACCTCGTCGCGGAGACGCTCCAATTCGTCACTATGAATCCCAATGGATTGCACATGTTGCTTCCAGTTGAGCTCCTTGACTTCAGCATCGCAAAGAAGCACTCGCAGTTTGCCGCTCTCTTCTCTCGATGCTGCCAGCTCCTTTTCCAGCTCTTCCCCGCGTGCAGCCATCTTCTTCAGCTCTTCTCGCATATTCTTCAGCTTGTTGTAAAAGTCCGTCTCCCACTTCTTTGCCATGGCGCGACTCTTTTCTGACTCTTTTCGCACCTGCATCTCCACCTTTTTGGCTTCTTCATACCGGTTCTTGAGGTTGCGGTTTGTCATGAGCAGATTTTGCGTTTCAGCCTCGGTGGCGGCTTCCACGACTTGGCGCCGTCGGAGGTCTCCAATGTGTGTCATGTGCTGCTGCTTCAAGTAACGCTCAAAGCTCAAGTCATTTTCTAGAAGAAGCACGCGATGCTGAAGCTGAACCACCTGAGTGTGGGCATCAGCGCTTGATGGCGGTATAGCACCAGACGTAGGTGGGAGGACAAGCGGTGGCGCCGAATCCTTCACTGATCTATCAGCGTTCGAATCAGGATGACTCAAAGCCAGAGAAGCGACGCTATCGTTTGCGAGGGACTGGTGGAGCCCTGACTTGATCGTCTTGTTCGACTTGATCATGTCTTGCAGCTGCGTGTGGGATGGCGACTGTGTCAGCTGAGTAGGGCTCTCTGTGTGCTTGGCTCTAAGATCGCCCGACTCCCTGTTTGCGGTTGACGGTTGACTGGACTGGGAGCCTCTACGTAGCATCATGGAAGGAGTTCGGTCGCTGGACACGGAATCCGCACAGGAGAACTGAGCTTTGCGCCAGTTGTCCACCTTGTTGCTGCTCAGAAGCGCCGGATCAGATGTCACACGCTGAGGCTGATCACAAGGGTGCGGTAACGCAATGGCATCCGCGGGCGGGATATGCGGCAGGGCGGCGTCGTTGAAAGGATCAGCCTCAGTTGTCGTGCGTAGTCCCATACACCCGGCGACGACTTCGGCGGCTTCAGACTTCATCCATCGCGTGAAATCCGTCTTTTCGGATTCAATTGTCATGGTATAGAAATTGGGGTGCAGCACGTGGATGCTGCAGAATTGTTCCGAATGATACCTCATCTCCGTGGGCTGCACCTCGATGCTGCTAGATTCCGAGGTTTCGGCGTGACGGAGATGGCGCTGCGGTTTCCGAATGTAATCCATAAAATTGATGGCGTATAGACCATATAGCACGGAAAAGTACTGTCCGAGATGGCCAATCTCCAGGTCCTCGGAGAGTGACTCGTAGAGGCATGATTCCCAGTTTGCCGTGTAGGTGGCATCCAGAGACGGCATCTCAATAGAGCCCGATCGTTCCTGTTCCCAAAACAATAAACGCGCGTATATGTTAAATAGCGTCGGCAGATGGGGTACTAGATCGCTGGGCATGTGTGGCAGCAGCATGATAACAACCGTCAGGGCCGCTGACACCACCGTTGTAGAGGTATCGAGCTGCAAGCACAGCAACAGGCTTGTCCAGAGCGGCGTCTCGAGAATCTGGTATAAATGCGGAGGCTGTCCCTGAATGAAGGCGCAGAAGAATCGCAAGAGAGGTTTCCGATGCGCCTTCTTTACAAAGAGCTTGTTGAGCGACGCAAAGAACTCCTAGACAAGAGTCAGCGAACGTGCCAGCGGGGCACTGTGATTTGACACACCTTTGGTTTTCGTCTCCCAAATTGACATAGAGCTTCTCGAAGAAGTTGTTCGTTATGTTCCAGGGACTTGTTCCCTTCAATGTGAGCGGGGTAGAAGTTGTCTATCCAGATGGCGAGGAGCCTGTCTATGATGGGATTGGATGTCGAGTGCTCCTCGAAAGAGTCCTGCAGCTTCTCGGCCAAGAGCGCCGTATTCATCATGGCAGCAATGGTCTCCTTGACGACGGCCTTGTCCAAAGGTGTATTATCGAGTATGTGTTGGCAGGCATCGAACCAGAAGAGCACCTTTTCCGGGCTCTGCAAGGCCATCTGGATGCGGCGCAGGACGGCCATCCATGGCCCGGTCGCGGGCGCGTTGCCTTGGACATATTTCTCAAAGATGGCGACGAGTTCTTCCTGGAGTCGGTCGGCGATGGCGTCGTCGTACGTCTCGTGCTTGTCGAGGTAGGCAGTGATGGCAGCCTTGACGTCGTCGGGGAGGGGCAGTGCGGGCTCTGCAATGTAGGCTGTGATGGTCTTGCAGAGGTCCTTGACGGAGCTGTTCGAGTGGGCCTGATCAGCGAGCTGCGGTGACGGAGCGACAGACGGAGTGAGGGGGTTGGGTGGCGGTGATGCCATACCTCGAGGAAGCCATCCCGGCCAGCTGCAGAGATTTTTATGCTGGATTGACTGTTTGCTGCGGGCTCAGACGAGCCCGCGCGGGAGGTGACCGTGTTGCCTGACAGACGGAGAAAAAAACCGACAGGGAATAGCCAAGTTCCGTGATGTCACGGCTGGTGACACGAGCTTCGTACAGGCAAGGTGGTAATGGCAAGCAGGCGTGGTCCGATCTTGGTGACGAGGTCAGGTTAGAGTCCCACTGGAGGAATGGAGCCAGCAGCCGGGCTGGCGTTAGTCACGGCGGCGCGATCGCGGGCGAGGAGCAATGCCAGCGGTGGAAGCAGTGGGTAACTGTCGAGAGGAGACGGTCACGGGTACCCCTGAACAGGCGCATCTGTTAGCGGCGGGCTATGTATCGAATACTCGCACCGGCCCACTGCGCAGGAAGATGGAGCCCCTAAAACCCCGCATCCAGGCAGGGCGCATGACCGACCCCACGGCCGACGGGTTCTGAACAGCTCATGTTTGGCGCGGTACAGGTAGGTGCCCAGCAAGGCTTGGAACGAGGCAGGCATGTACCACGGCGGCACAGATAGGTATTCAAAGTCGGCCATTGAAGGCTTCTTAGAGACGAACATACCAGGCGAAGTGGCAGGTGAGCATTCGCAAGACAGGAAATGACCCTGGTGCCATCGACCCGCCCGGACTAGTCCCGCACGGCTGGCTGGGTTGGGGTGGCATTTGGCTTTGTCCCTGCTAAACCTGTACGCAACCAGATGAATGCAGCATGCGTGTAAAGCTGGCATTGGCCCGGCTACCTCACACCTTTCTACCTAAGCCGCCTACTAGGAGGAGGTAGCTTCTAGTACAACTTGACTGGCCAAACGCGGGGTAATTGACCCAGCATGCGTGGCTGGACTCTGGGCCCTTGTCCTTGAGCCCTGAGGCACTCAACGCTGCCCGGTCACTCTCGTCTGGCGTGGCCTTTTATATCATCCCCCCTCCTCCTGACCCCCTCACTCCCCTTTTCTTCCTTCCTCTTCATCCTCCTCATCTATCCATCAAACCTATCCATTGTTCCTCGATTTTCCATCTATACCCTCTCAATCCACGACCCCTTCGCTCTCCCAACCGCTTTCCCTCCTCCACCGTTTCTTCTGCCCAATTGACTCGCGTGACCACACCACACCATACCCCCTCACATCACCACACCATACCCCCTCACATCACCACACCATACAATACCGTCAAGATGAGTGTGAACAAGAACTCTGCAGTGGCCGATGAGCCCATCGACGTGCTCATCGCCCTGCACCCCAAGTTTGATATCCTCGACCTCACTGGCCCCATGAAGGTCTTCACCACGGCCGCCCACGACTTCAACGACGAGTGTAAGTACCGTGGTCCCGCCTCGCCTGTTGTGGCGTTTGCAGCTTGCTGACCCCGCACCCGTAACACAGCCAGCAAAGCCTTTGAGGTCACCATTGTCGGGGACGAACCCAAGGTTCTCTCCGAGCAGGGTGCCATCATCGGCTCTCAGATCACCTTCAAGGATGCCCACGAGCGTCTGGAGGACTTTGACATCCTCGTCATCCTCGGCGGCAACTCGGAGGAGATTCTCAAGACCGATGCCCAGCCTCTCGGCCTCATCAACGACTTTGCCGAGCTCCAGAAGCGCGACCCTGCCAGGGAGCGAACCATCCTGTCCGTCTCTGGAGGATCCCTCTTCCTGGCCCGCGAGGGCATTCTCTCTGGCCTCTCAGCCACCTGCCACCCCGACTACATGACCAAGTTTGAGAACGAGTGCAGCGATGCTGCTACTCGCAACCTCCAGGAGCGCACCGATGTCCTCGAGGATGCCCGCTACGTCGTCAACAACCTTCGCTTCGACCTCGGCGATGAGGACGAGAACCCATACATTCGTCGCAAGTCCGATGCAGGACGCCGACCCTCCCAGACGGCTCGGTAAGCCCCACCTCTCGCAAATACGATGCCACAACAAAACATACTAACGATACCCTACAGCAAGGGCAGCATGTCATTCAAGGAAACGGGCCGTCGTGAGTCGATTGCCCGCCGTGCTGCCATGCGCCTTGGCGGCCTCCGCGTCATTACGGCTGGAGGCAACAGCGCTGGCATCGATGCGGCTTTGTATCTTGTCAGCGCTCTGGTTGATGACGGGTGTGCGGCGGAAGTCTCCAGGATCATGCAGTGGAACTGGAGCAAGGGCGTGGTTGTCGACGGTCTCGATGTCTAATTTTGTATGGTCTGTTGTATTATAGCCTGTTGGGACTATGCACCCCTCTTGGGCTTGAGACCTGTTGGCCATACCGCCAGTGGCAGATTGAGTGCTACGTCTGGTGTGAGCCGTATTGCCATGTACTGGATCTTGTGGCAATACCATATTGTGCTTTACTTGCTAGTTAAGAGCAATACATGTACCATCAAAGGAATGCTGTTTTGTGCCCCTCACGAGTTGTTCACTGCATGCGTCGAGCGACCTGGAAAGGCCCCACGGATGGAGCTGCGAGGTGCGGAGTCGTCGCGTGTGCTCTGTGCTCGGTGATGTGCATGACGGCGCAAAGTTGGTCAATTTACCAGCGAGCTCAGCCCTGTGTGCCACGTTCATCATGTGTATGACCCTACGTGAATGCAGTGACCTGTGTTCCCAGTGGCTTGCCTCAGATACCTCTCAGCGCCCAGAGCCGTCCCAGCCTCTCCATCTGATTGCCCCAGGTTAGCGTGTGACAGCTTTATTATAGCGGCCCGTCTCCCTCCCAGTACTCCGTCCCAGGCACTTCGCCCAATCGCGTCGCGAGTAGCTAAAAGCTTGACTCCTAACAGAAGCCTGTCGCCTTTGTCCACGACGTCGTTCAACGCGCGCTTGCTTTTCCTTTGTCACAAAATCATTTCCTACGCTCAGCAGACAAGGCCGTGAGCCATCGCACTTTCTTTTTCATCGCTCAAGTACTGCGCTGCATCTCCATCGCTTTGCGCTCGTCGTGCAGGCTCCAAGTCGCATATCTGCACAGCTCCCTCGCAAACGGCGCCCACATCCTTTGAAAACAGGCAATAGAGCTCTTCTGCGCCGCCAGACTATTCAGTTCCCACGACAGCTGTTGTCGAATTCAATTCAACAGACTATCCGACCTCGCATCCAATGCGCGTTTAAGTATCGAGCCTCAACCGAACCGTCCACCACAACGCTGCTCGTCATGGCCGACTGGGCCAAACTCAAGGTCGTGGACCTCAAGGCGGAGCTCAAGCGGCGCGAACTCCCGCAGCACGGTCTCAAGGCTGAGCTAGTTGCGCGACTGGAAGGATCCGACGCTGCTACCGCGCCCGCTACGGACGAAACAACTACAGAAACGGACAGCGCTGCATCGGCGGTGCAGGCGAACGATGCCGCCGAAACAGAGCCGGCAGTGCCAGCGGCCGCCAGCTCTGCGCCGGAGGCCACTGCAGAGATACCGGAAGAAATCCAAGCAGATGTCGCCATAGAACCATCCAGCGAACCTATCGGGGCGGCTGCAGACATTCAAACCGCAAACGCCGAGCAGCCGCCAGAAGCCGACGTGGCGAGCGACTCGTCGCAGAAGCGCAAACGCAAATCGGCGACCCCGTCGCCCGATGAACAAGAAATCGCCGCCAAACGAGCTCGAGCCCTTCCAGAACAAGAAATACACACATCGCCCACCCCGGCCAGCGACGAGCCGGCGGTGGAGGCACCCGCTGACGGGCCCATGGAGGAGGTCGAGCAAACGCCGCCCGTGGCATCAAACACGGCCGTGGCGTCTCACCCTCACCCTCCCCTTCCCACACGCGCACCCGAGACAGCCGCTCCCGCCGCCCGAGACAACAGCAGCGACAGGGACATGGACCGCATGGACGTGGACGCGGAACGCGACGTGGCGCCGTCTAGGCACCCGGCCACCGCGGCGCTGTACATTAGCAACCTCATGCGCCCGCTCCGCCCGGCCGACGTGCAGGCGCACGTCTGCGCGCTGGCCTCGGGCGTCGCCGACTCCGGTCAGGCAGCAGCGGCAGCAAACGACGGCGTCATCGTCCAGTTCCACCTGGACCAGATCCGCACGCACGCGTTCGTCGTGCTCGCCTCGGTGCGCGCCGCTGCCCGCGTGCGCGCCCTGCTTCACAACCGCGTCTGGCCCGACGAGAGCAACCGCAAGGCCCTTTGCGTCGACTTTGTGCCTCCAGAGAAGGTCGAAGACTGGATCGCCCTCGAACAAGACGGCAGCAGCAACAACGGCGGCATGGCAAGAGGAAGACCCGGGCGCTCGACGGTGCGGTGGGAGGTCATCTATACCACGGGCCCGGACGGCATCGTCGAAGCCCATCTGAAGCAGGCGGGTGGTGGCGGCGGAGGCCCGGCATCGCGTCCTGGCCCGTCGAGCCAGGCAGGCGTCGCGGCTCCCGACCGCCGCGGCGGCAAAAGCGTCGCTGCCGCTCC
>LUFD01004697.1:363-25717 GCA_003025255.1 Cordyceps pruinosa
ACTAGTAGAGGTAGCTAAGGTAGCTAAGGTAGCTTATTAATAGTAATAACTTCCTCTTACACTATAGTATAAGAGAGCTATTAGCTAGCTACTATAAGGGAATTAATAGGCTCTAAGATAGCTTTACTTTAATAGGAACTTATATAAAGCTTCTTTAAGTTATAAATAATACACTTAATAGCTCTAATAGTATAATTTACCTATCTAATAGCGCCTCTAGTATTAGTAGTGCCTATATATAGCTTCTAGCCGCCTTCTTCGGCGGTAATGGCGGCTACCTCGTAGTAGGCCTCTTAGGCGCCGCCACTAGCGCCGCCAGTAAGAGAATTCGAATTCCGGCTCTAGTAGCTACCTTCTTAGATAGTTACATGCTAGAATTTAACATCGGTAGCTTCCCCTACACATTTTGGTGGGTTAATTACAAGGGTGCGTCCTAATTAGGTAAGGTTATTAGCAAAAATTCAGAAGTTATAAGCCAAATTTCAGCGGCCACGGGGAAGCTGGCATCGAGGACAGTGGCCCATTGCGATCGGCCGATAACCATTGCGACGCTCATTCGAGACAAGCCCACCTGCCAGTACCCGAAACAGAGGCTAATAATATTGTTTGGTCTCAGAACGGCAGGCCGGCTCGACCGCTGCCACCTGAACTGGCCTCAGCAGAAGAGAAGAAGAGACCTGGGGGAGGGGTATGGCGACGATTGCGGCGCCGAGACAAACAATGGAGAATTCAATAGTGGGCCTCTGTAACAATGAAGCATTTTGCAAACTATTGCTAGGATGAGGGCGCTATTAATGTAACCCGCAGGCTCAGAAGTACTGTACATTGTGAGCCAACGTCGTGGCAGAGTTGAGCCGGCAGGGAACCAGAACGAGGAGAACGAAGCCGCTGGCTACGGCCCAGTAATGAGCATGTTGGTAGTGTGTTAGAAATTAGAAATGGCAACACGTCGCGTGCCCTGCCGCCACACAGCGTCAAGCTGCACCGTTCATGGCAATACTGCATGGGCCCCCGCACCCTGCGACTTTTTTCTGTTCAATCAACGCTTGTTTATTAGCGAGCCGAAGAGAAGAGATAGCACTTCAACGTGAGCCATGACGGAAATGCTGGTACAGCTGCGAGCTCACCAGCACTCCTTCTCCCCACCTCCCAGTCCACCACCCCATCACACGCTGAAGGTTCTTAGCATAGCTGCAGCCTCGTGGGTAGCAAAGACATGGTTGGAACTCCTGCGGCTTGGCGAATGGGACGTTTGGGCTAAAGAGGTCCTTGGTGCTGGCTCTACGGAGTAGCGCTGACAACATCGGATGCCTAGCAGCCAGCACAGTGAAGAAAAGACCTGCCCGAGGCGGAAGTTGCACCGATGAGGGACATTCGGGCATTCGTGCGGTAGCTGCCAAGACGATGATTCAAACAAATCCGACAGGGGCATTGCATGAGTGGCGCAGCTTCTTCCAGAAGACGCAGGTGGCGGGACGAGTTGTAGGTGTTTAGGCTCTCGGCCGGGCCACTCTCGCCGGGCCACGTTACTGTGAAAGCAATCATACAGCGCAACCTACCGGGTTATCTATCCATTACAAGCAACACAGTTTGGAGCCCTGGAACTACTTCGCACACGGACTGCAATCATGGCCCGCCGCTTCGCCCTGGACCAAACCAAGGCCAGTCAGCCGACTAACTAGCGGCGGGGGAGTAGCATCTCTTGTACGAATTACAATTTTAGCCTTTCTGTAGATTCCATTTCTTGCCTGAGCTGCATATTACTTAGCCTGGGTTGCTCGCAGTCTGGAGAGTTGCGAGTTGCTACCCTCATCTGCACGACAGTTGCATCCTACCGCCTACAGACAGCCCAATATGCAGTTTTGGCTCTCCGCGTTATACCTAGCTTCGGCTATCGTTACAGTGGCAGGGATTCCTCGTGCGTTGCCAATATTCTGCGTGGTGATCCGCCTCAGTCGCTGACCGCCTCACAGTCCCAGCAACCGCAGCAGAAGGCTACGATTACAACATGCTCATGCGCAGCAGGATGTCGGGGCACGCTGGAGGCCTTGCCAACCTTGCGTACGCGAGCAGCGAAGACTACGCCACGAGAAAGGCCGTGCTGGGGGAGTGATGGGCCATGGCGAATCTCGACAGCCTGTTGGCTTCTTTCCGTACTAGACTAGACTTTGCACGCTGTGCTTCCGCGACTTCACAGGAACGCTGCGAATGTACATACGTTTTGGCTTTATTGCGGACGCGTGAATTAATATATCGTGCTGCAACGTCGGAATAAATTGCCAGGCTGGCTGATGAGCAGCTACTGCAGCCAGAACACCCAATTCTCACCACAACTACCAATAGGCTAGGACAGCAAGGCACACAGCTGCAGGATGCAACAGCACTGCACCTGGGATGCGCCGGGGATGCGCGAAGGAGGGGGTGTGTGTGGTGTGGCACAACCGGGTGGTTCCAGACCTGCGCAACTGGGCAACGTGAACGAGGCAAGGAATGAATGAAGGGGAGGGGCCTCGGGACCTTTTGCCACCGGCTTCAGATCTAACCCGCCTGGTGCTAGACATGGCCCGGATCCGCCATGTCACCATCCGTCCCGTCAAACATCCCCGGAGCCTGTTCGTTGTCCCCGATTTTGTGTGGGATTGAGGACGCGCCCCCCTGCCACATCGGAACGTCGACCCAGCGACCGCTGCTTGACCCTGAGCCGAAGTTCTTTGTAGTTCCAGCCGACGCGCGGATCTGTGCAGATATTCAGTGAGCGGTTTGGCAGCCACCAGAGGCGCGGCCCCCTCCTCGTTGTGGGCGAAGGCGCCTCAGCAATGGCCAAGGTGGCGCATTCTTTCGATAGGAACGGCGCATCCAGCAACGAGCAGAACGAAAGGTGTGAATCAGGTAGTCAACATGGTCTAGGGGACTGATTCTCATCTAGTCCACCCCCTCCCCCTAACCGGGAAGGTGACAATGCACCAGTAGAGTTGCTGTACTCCGTACTTTTCATGTATGTACTGCAGTACTCTGCATGCAGGAAGCCTGCATGTCTTCTCCAGTCGACTCAATCTCCCCCGGCAAACTCATCTAAAGGATCCACCGGTTTGTCTGGCCGTTGTTCTTGCTGATGAGCAGCACCCGTCTATTCGCCTGTCAATCTTCTGACCACCGCCCGCTCCAAGCCCACCATGCCCTGCCCAGCCGACTACTTCTCCCCCGGTTTCCCACATCTCAGTCCGATCTGTATCGGTTTCTGTCTTCTTCTGCTTCCAACGCCCTGAGCTTGCAGGTCCTCGCCTGCTGCTGCGCGCGCCATGGACGACTCCTTTGGTCCGCGGCTGCTCGGCCACTTTGACTTTACCCTGCTTTTCGAGCACACCATGCTCAGTATCTTGCCAGCATCGATCGTCATCTTCGCCACGCCATTCTACATTTATACTCTCGCCAACGCCACCGCCATAGTCCGATCCGGCCCCTTGCTATGGATCAAGCTGGTGTCCGCACTGGCCTTGGTCGGCGTACAGATCGCCAACGCGGTGCTCTGGTCCCAATCCCCCTTCGAGTCTGGGGTTGCCCAAGCTGCCGCGATCATATCATGCATCAGCGCGACCTGCATGACGACCATGGTTGTTGTTGGCCACCGCTTCTTTCTTCGCCCGCCGTCCTTTCTCGGCATGGCCCTGACTGTGACTATGATTTTCGACATCTGCACTACATGGACGTACTTCCATCGAGATGGCCTCGAAACCATTGCGGGCCTGCACGTTCCCATTCCAGTTCTCAAGCTTGTTCTCGTCGGCCTCGAGGAAGTCTCCAAGCGATCTCTGATCCGTTCCGAAGCTTTGCGGTCATCACTCGGCCATGAGGCCTTCGCTGGTTTCTGGAACAGATCTCTGTTGCTCTGGGTCAACCCACTTCTCACGTTCGGATTTCGCCAGGAGATCACCAT
Source organism: Cordyceps pruinosa (assembly GCA_003025255.1). Taxonomy (NCBI): domain Eukaryota; kingdom Fungi; phylum Ascomycota; class Sordariomycetes; order Hypocreales; family Cordycipitaceae; genus Cordyceps; species Cordyceps pruinosa. The sequence continues at coordinate 4,298 of LUFD01004697.1, forward strand.
GGAGCTCCTGCCAGGTATTGGACCACATCTAGAAGCAGAATCACTCTATCAACATTTCTGGCATCGCTGGCAGAGGACAAACAAGCTATCCAAATTCGCCCTTGTGAAAGCCTGCGCCTGCACTGTGCCTTGGCCGTTCTTCTACATCATCCTACCACGCCTTCTCGCCGTCGGCTTCAACTTTGCACAACCATTCCTGCTGCAGGATGTCGTCAGCGCTGTCGCCACCGACCACGAAACGCCAACCGACGTCATGAGGGCCCTCATTCTCGCTACAACAGCCATTTACGTCGGCAAGGCCGTCTCCAAGTCCTGGTATATCCACCTCAGAAGCCAGATTATGGTCAGCGTCAGAAGCATTCTGATTTCGGCTATATACCACAAGTCTCTAAGCTTACCGGCTACTTCTGACGCGTTGGCCGATGCCGCTGCTGTGACTCTGATGAGCGCGGACGTTGCAGGCGTGGGGCAGCTGATTTCGCTGTCGTATGAGAGCTGGGCGCGGTTGCTTGAGATGGCTCTCGGGATAGGCATCTTGGCTGTCTTCGTGGGCGGCGCCGCGCTCATGACTGTAGTACCTACCATCATCACCAGTGTTGCCTCCGCGTACGTTGCCCGTCAAATGATGACAACCCGCAAAAACTGGAATGATCATATGCAAGACCGGGTGGCAGAAACGTCGAATATTTTGGCGCAGATCAAGGACATCAAAATGCTTGGCCTAAACCCGACTTTGGCCGACCGCCTGCAAAAGAAATTCGAAAACGAGGTCAAGGTGTCCATGGCAACTCGCCAACAAATGGCAGCTACGTTCGGTATTTCGGATTTTGCCCAGTCCATGACGCCTGTTCTTGTTGTGGCGGGTACGCTCTTTTGGACGCGAGCATCGGAGCCAGTCTCTGTTGCTCGGTTCTTCACGACGCTCGCTGTTGTCACGCTGGTATCAACGCCGCTCTCATCCTTTGTACACAGTTTCGGCGAGTGGTCGAGCGCATTTGCTTGCCTTCGCCGTATTCAGCACTTTCTCAACCTTCCGGAAGCAGAAGATACCCGACAGTTCGCCGCACAAGCCGCCGAAAGCAACAATCCACTGCCCGGAGCTGTATCTCAGGCTTCATCAAGCCTCCGCAGGCGGAATAGGGTTCCGACAACAGTGGTGCATTTCGCCGCCCAAATGGAGCGTGTCTCTATTAGCACGGAAAAGTCGGGCTCAGTCCTGAACGGTGTGTGCATCAATGCTTCCTTTGGGAGTACTACAATGGTCTGCGGCCCCGTCGGCTGTGGCAAGTCGACACTCCTGAGGACTCTGCTCGGTGAGCTTCCCATCAGATGCGGCACAGTAACACTGGCGTCACTCTCTGTTGCATACTGTGCCCAGGTACCTTGGATACAGAACACCACGATCAAGAACAATATTCTGAGTGGACGTCCTTTCAACGCGATCTTGTATCAGCAGGTTCTACACATTTGCGCCTTGGATGCGGACCTGGCTCGCCTTCCCTCCGGTGACCAAACGCTTTGTGGGAGTGAAGGCAGCAACTTGAGTGGAGGGCAAAAGCAGAGAATTGTGAGTGCAATCGAGAGCGCCCTAATTCCCAATACTAAAGCCTAATTCCTGTCAAGTCCCTTGCGCGAGCTCTGTTTAGCCAGGCGGAGCTCCTAATCCTCGACGACCCGTTCAGCTCTCTGGACACGGAGACATCGTCCACCATTCGTATCCGGCTCTTCGCCGAGAGCGACTATCTGGCAAATAATATGACCACAATCGTAATGACTACAAGCATGAGTAAGATTTGCCCGCTCGTTTCTGTTCGTCGGCCAGCCGCTAACTGTACGACAGGACAGCACTTGGTCGATGCCGATACTATCTACAAGATGAACGGCAGTGGCCAAGTGGAACAGAGGACTCTACAGCAAATACAGTCCGAAGTAGAGTCACAGCCAACTTCACAGCTAGCACAAGTGCCCAGCCAGAGCCCCAGCACCACCAGCTCCCTTGCGGGTACAGTCGCGGTCGCAGACTACGCGCCGCCCGAAGTCAAACCTGCGGCAAGCAGTGCCGCCCGCGACAACCTTGCGAATACGAAATACGGAGACTTTACACTTTACAAGTATTTTCTCAAACCTGCTGGGTTGTTCTGCGTAATAATATGGCTACTAGCAGTTGCTATTGCGGCGGTTTCCGAGAGAATGCCTCGTATGTCCACTAGACACACCCAACTGATGGTATTGATTGCTAACATACTTGCTAGAAATTTATGCTCGTTTCTGGCTTGACCGTGATGCAAATAACCATTTGTACTACATAGGCTATGCCGGACTTGGAGTGATTGCTCCTATTTTATCCTACCTCGCTGCATTGTAAGTTTTCCAACCTGCGTCGAGCCCACGGACCGCTTGCTGACGAATTCAAGTGCCTTTTTCCATCTAGTAAATCTGAAATCAGCGCCGTCGCTGCATTGGGTTCTGTTAGATGCGACTAATGGAGCTACCTTCGAGTTCCTGGCGGAGCAAGACGCGGGCGCGTTGCTGAATAGGTTCAGCCAAGACATATCCATGGCTACTCAAGAATTGCCGATGGCTATCATGCCCACTGTTTGGGGTCAGTTGTGCAGTCCATTCCATCTTGCGTGTATCGCGACTAACCTTAGCAGGCTTCGTGTCACTCTTCATCGACGTCAGCATCATTTCGTCCGGGGCAAGCTATGCTACTCCCATTATCCCCTTTTTCCTTGTCATTTTGTTTTTGGTCCAGCACTTTTACCTGCGCACCTCCAGGCAGTTGAGAATCTTGGAGCTTGATAGCTCCAAGAGTCTGGTGCGGCACTCCACGGAGAGCGCTACAGGTGTCGAGCACATCCGTGCCCTCCAGTTGGAGGAAGACTTTATCAGGCAATTTTACGACATGCTCGATCGATCACAGAAGCCAATTTACTTCCTGTATGCCATTCAGCAGTGGCTCACATCCGCAATGGACTTCGTCACGGCCACAGCAGCTGTAAGCGTTGTCAGTTTGGCGCTCAACTTCAACAAGTCCACATCAGCCACGGCGATGGGCCTGGCTCTGCTTGGTCTAATCACTTTCAGCGACTTTACCGCTCAGACAATCCGCTTCTTTGTCGCCATGGAGAACACATTTGGTGCTGTTTCTCGCATCAGAGACTTTTCTAGAACGACGCCGGCGGAGAGAGACGAAGGAATTGGCAAGGACATACTGGACCAGTGGCCTTCATCCGGCCGGCTGGAGCTGAATTGCGTCAGCGCTGTGTACAAGTATGTTGTTCGTGCCCTTGATCAGACGAGATGCTCTAACAAACTGGTCTCCAGAGCGGATAGCGAGAAACCCCACGTCGCCCTGGAAAACATAACAATGATTGTCCAGCCTGGCCAAACGGTGGGGCTGATAGGTCGAACCGGAAGGTAAGAACATGTTCTTCTACCGTTGTTTTGTTATTTGACATGTTCTTACGATGCTGATTAGTGGCAAAACCTCTGTGATGTTGGCCCTGCTTCATTTGCTGGAGTATACAGGCAACATTTACATTGATGGCAAGGAGCTGCGAAGCATTCCTCGAACGATGCTCAGAAATCGCATAACCACAATTACTCAAGCCGGTATTGAGCTAAGGGCGTCCGTCCGCTTCAATATGGACCCTCTAGAGTTTTCATCACGACCGGGAAACTTTCCGACGGATGATACATTGGCGGGGATCTTGCGGCGAGTTGGACTGTGGGACTACGTCCTTCGACACGGCGGGCTGGAGGCTCCCATACGAGACATGAAGTTCTCTGTCGGACAAAAGCAGCTGTTTCAGCTGGCGCGCGCCATGCTGCACAGGCAGGTCACGAGGTCTAGGCTGGTGTTGGTAGACGAGGGAACAGCGAGCGTGGATGAGGATACCGAAGCACAGATGTTCCATGTGATGAGAGAGGCGTTTGCAGGGTGCACCATGTTGGTCATCAGCCACCGTCAGGCTTTGCTACAAGACGCGGATTTGGTGCTGAGCCTTAATGACGGCAGAGGAGAGGTTTACCGGTCACAGTAGGACTCCCGCCGTGGCCAGCGTTGACGACAGCGATTCGCTTTACAGCATTTGCATTTACATGCCATGTACATATCAGATATCATGTACATATCGTGTACCTTGAACTTTTACAGCAAGATCGTATATATATAACTTGCACAGTGGATGTCCTATCGGTATCGAGATGGCACGTAGGCTAGTGACAGTTCTGGCCCGAGGCCGCAATAAGTTGATGAAAACAGGCCTCACATGCTCGTTCACATTTCCTATTTCACAGATATACTTCTCACTCTAGTTATTAGACCAGTCGGTAGTTTTGTCGTTTCTGGGTCACCTTGACTGACCAGGTTCATCACCCATTGGCGGTTAGTGAGTAATAGTGACTCCACAGGGAGCAATGCCCCCCTATAAGGACCTGTCCTGCGCTACATCTTTGTCGCTCCAGCAATTTGTAGAGCTAACAAAGACTCGGGCCGCTTTCCTGGGCACTCGAGTTGCTTGTACAGCAGAGACCGAACAATGGCATCTGGCAGCGACAGGACTGAGGAGCAGCAGCCGCTGCTCCACGACGACGGCCAGTCCGCGCCGACCCAGCCGCAGCCGCCGCCGCCGCGCCGCCGCCGCGGGCTCGTCGTCTCGTCGCTGCTCATCCTGCTCGCGTCCAACCTCACGTCCATCCTCGTGGACACGGCGGGCAACCAGCTGGTCGAGGGCGCGGCGTGCAAGCAGCTGCACCCGGACGTCGCGGACTGGTACGGGGACCCCGTGTGCAAGGGCCTCGACGTGCAGGACCGGCTCGCGCTCATCGCGGGGTGGGAGTACTCGTGGTCGCTGGCGCCGGGCCTGCTGCTGGCGATCCCGTACGGCGTGTTCCTGGACCGCTACGGGCCCCGGGCCATGATGATCCTCGTCGCGCTCGGCGGCGTCGTCACGCAGACGCTCTACCTGGCCGTCAGTGAGTTTGAACTCCCTCTGTGGTCGTCCCAGCCAAACGCCCTTGATGAACCGCGCTAACAAAGGAGATACCTTGAAGCCCAATATCCTGACATCTTTGATTTGCGCTGGGTTTGGGGCTGTGTGTTCATTGGCTCGGTCATCGGTGGCGGCAACATTGGCTGGCAGGCTGTCATATATACCGTGTGCAACATGATTGCCACAAAGAATAATAGGTACGTGCTCGGTATTGGGCGTCCCAATATGTCAATGTTAATAGTTGAGACCACAGGGCCGAAACATTCTTCTACATGACTTGCATCAGCACTTTCAACATGCTGGTCGGAGGTTTTCTTGTCTACTGGGCCATGAGCATTGGGCCAGTCTTTGCCCAATCGCTCGGTTGTGTCCTTTTCGCCACAGAACTTGCGTTGTCATGTACTCTGCCTCGTGGGCTGGCCTCGGGCGACCCTGTGAAGCAGACGGATAGTGACGCGTCCGCCTGGCACGCCGTCGTGGACGGTCTCCGCGGAACTAAGGAAGGTATCATGGGCTTTGGCAAACTATTCAGCGAGAACCGCCAGCTCGGTCTTTTGCTGGTCAGCCTAGTCCTTTCCACGATTGGTCTCAGGCAGTCGGGTATTCGACAGCAGTACGCAACACACAGATACGGCTGGTCTTGGGCCAAGGTGAGTGGATAGGAGTGCTCCATTGGAAGCCTGGGATACGTTCTGTTGTTTTTCTCGGCTGACTTGCAATGCGTAATTGCTGCTTCTAGGCCGGTCTGATGGTCTCCGTGACCTCTATGACCACGCTGGTTGTCATGGTCGTTGTTGTTCCTTTTGCTAGTCGACAGCTGCTGAAAACCCGCTCGGCCATGGGCAAGGACCTCGTCATCGCCCGCGCTGGCATTCTTTCTCTTGCCTTTGGCAGCCTTTTTGTGGGCTTGGCTAGAACCTCGGAGCAGTTTATCGCGGCGCTCGTCTTCTACATGACGGAGAGCTGCTACATGCCTGCGATTATCAGCACCATTGCGGCCATGGCGGGCGTTGACAATATACAAGCAGAGCGGACTGGCTCCCTATACATGGCGGTTGTTTTTATGAATAATGTGGGTGCTATTGTGGCTGGGCCGCTTATTTCATCGCTGCTTCGTGTCGGCATGAGCTTGGGGGGCGACTGGGTTGGTCTGCCGTTTTTTGTCGAGGCGGCAATACAGATTATTACCATCTGTATCGTCTTTAGCATCAGGGAGAGCCGCTATAGGCATCGTCAAGAGCAGCGTGAGGGAGAGATTTCGTCCCCTGCGGAACCAGATCAGTAAAATGGCGAGCCAGAGCGGGTATGGCGCTCGTGTTGGCTTGCCGGCCCGGGGCATCACAGTAGGGGTGGCACTGTAGCGAGATAGAAATCATGTCGGCTGATGAACTCTGCAATTATTGATTTCAATATTGATCATGTGGTGTGCTGTGTAGCCGCTCGGTCTAGAGATGCCCGGACAGATGCGTCGGTGAAAGAGCGACACGGAGAATGTGACGGCATCGTGTGAGCAGTTGTAAGTAAGAAGACTGCTCATAGGAGTGCGAGAGCTGCCAGGCAAGGAAGTTGGATTTGGATTTGGGTTCTTGGCAAGCTAGGTAGGGAAGTTCAAATTTGGACAGTGGCACATGTTGTGACCGTGGTTGTGCAGGATGTATCAGATGGCCTGTAGATGAATGCCAGCGGGTGTGGTGCTATATTGGGAGGCCACCTGCTGTGCTTGGTGAGCGCATCCGACCTGGGCCATCTGCGCGAAACGTCCTGGGGCCAGAGGTAGACAATGTACTGTAATTTCGGTATTTAATACAGCGAATAAGAAGGGTGTCATCAAAGAGCACACAATGCCCAGGTACGGAAGCGCTGTGAAATAGAGCGTGGCGGTTGCCACGGAGCGCGGGGAACCGGAGGATGTTCCAGGTGGCTGTGGCGGATCTACAGTGGGTATGGGGGGCTCGGTAAGTGCTGTGGCGGTTGAGCGATGCAGTTCACCGGCCACACAGGTCAGTACCTCGTCCAGATACAGGTACCTTAGTGCCTCTATCCTAGCTACTGGCCAGTCTTCCCGGAACACACCTGGAAAAGCTCTGGAAACATTGATAATACTGCTACGCTTCCAGAGAATCCTACATTGCCTTGCTCCTATTTACAGTATTTTTCATTCGCCTCCTTATCCACCCTCAGCGCCGGCAGGTTCTTTTGAACGATGCCGCCCCAACCCAGCGGCCCCAACCAGGCCCCGTGATTCCCTGCTGGTCCCCGCCAAGACCCCGCGCCGCTTCCCCTAGACCACCTGCATCCCCCCTCCCAGGAACCATCCTCACCGTCTGCTGACAACCTGTAGCATCTGTATCACTGCAACCCAGCATCAAATGACTCTCGTATTCCCTTTATCAATATTTTAACCTTATTTTCCGGATCAGGAGGCTTGCTCTCACCATGGTCAGCCGTTGATGGTAGCCTGTACTCAGCCACCCAACCTTTCCTTATAAATACCAACTCGATCGCGCCGTTTGAACCACCAGCCAACCGCTCAACAAGTTTGCAGTTGGGATATGCTAACTGTCTCGATAGCATCCTGACTTCAGATCAAGAAAGCCTCCAGCTTTCATCGTCCTTGCCGGCATGGCAGAAGCTCACCTGTTCCCGGGTACCGTTCCGGACTGGAGCACCCAAAAGGTCATCCACCGCAACACCCTGCACCCCCGAAGCCACTTCTACTTGTACGACAAGGAAGAGGATGCCTTGACACGCGACATTACAAAGGCCAAGGTCCAATGTCTCTCCGGTACCTGGAGGTTTGCCGTCGCCAAATCCCCGTTCGAGGGACCCCGCAACTTCTACCGCAAGGACTTTGACACATACGCATTTTCCGACATCAGCGTCCCAGGCCATTGGCAACTTCAGGGCTATGGGAAAGGTCCTCATTACACCAACTTTGACTATCCATGGCCCTGCGATCCTCCCAACATCCCATACGAGGACAACGAATGCGGCCGCTACGTGACTCGTTTCCACGTGGGAGAGCACTTCGACCACCACCAGCTCCGCCTTCGCTTTGAAGGTGTCGACTCCGCATTTACCGTTTGGCTCAATGGCGAGGAAGTTGGTTACTCTCAGGGCGCGCGAAACCCGAGCGAGTTTGACGTTACCAAGCTCATTGAGTTTGGTCGCGACAATGTACTTGCCGTCGAGGTGTACCAGCGCAGCGACGGCAGCTACATCGAGGACCAGGACGAGTGGTGGCTGAGCGGCATCTTTCGTGACGTCTACCTCCATGCGTTTCCCAACGTCCATCCCACCGACATTTTTGTCACCACCGATCTAGACGACAAGTTCGTAGACGCCACACTCAATGTCAAGGTGGACACCAGCGCATCCTCGCGGGTCGAGCTGAAGCTGCTTGACCACACAGGGCAATGCGTCATCTCAGACACCAAGCTTGTCGACACTTCCGGCAAGTTCTCTCTAGCCGTCAAGAATCCTCACAAATGGACTGCCGAGACGCCCTATTTATACACCGTCGTCCTCAATTTCTTGGACGGACAGGGCTGCACACTGGCCCAGAGAGTTGGATTCAGAGTCGTCAGCTTGATTGATGGCGTATTCTGTGTCAACGGCAGGCCAGTCAAGTTCCGTGGCACAAACAGACATGAGCATCACCCTGACCATGGCCGCGCGGTTCCATATGAATTCATGCGGCATGACTTGCTCAACATGAAGCGGCACAACCTCAATGCCATTCGTACCTCTCATCAAATCAACGACCCAAGGCTCTACGATGTTGCTGATGAACTCGGCCTCTGGATTCTCAACGAAGCAGATCTTGAGTGCCATGGAATGTTCCGGCTGAAGGATAATCTCTTGTCTGACAGCCCGGAGTGGACCGAGGCTTATGTCGACCGTGCCAGGCAAATGGTCTGCCGCGACAAGAACCACCCGTGCGTTGTGATTTGGTCCCTTGGTAACGAGTCCTTTTACGGGCGGAACCATCAAGCCATGTACGACTATATCAAGAGCGTCGACAAGACACGTCTGGTTCACTATGAGGGTGACCAGCAAGCCAAGACGGTCGACATCTTTAGCCGCATGTACTCTGGGGTCGACTGGATCGAAGAATTTGCCAAGGAACGAGACTGGGTCAAGCCCCTCGTCATTTGCGAGTTTCTACACGCCATGGGCAACTCTTGCGGAAACGCTAAAGAGTACGTCGATGTGTTTTACAAGCACCCCCGTGTCATGGGTGGCTTTGTATGGGAATGGAATAATCATGTACGTCCGAGATCCCGCCAAATCACCTACACCATGCACTGACCGTTTGTAGGGCCTGCGAACCAGAAGCAAGGACGGGGAGGAGTATATGGGCTATGGGGGCGATTTTGGCGATCAACCGAACGACAAAAACTTTGTCATGGACGGCATGATTTGGTCGGACCATGTCCGCGGACCGAATCTGGTTGAGTACGCTAAAGCCATTGAGCCCGTCCAGACCGTTTCGCTGCAAGGCAATGCTCTCACCGTCATTAATCGATACGACTTCATTGGCCTTGAGCATCTCGAGGCGAGCTGGGAAGTCAGGGCGGACGGAATGAAAGCTCTTGCGAGCGGCAACGTTACAATCCCGGCCGGTACGTTGAATTCTCGAACCGCTCTCACCCCAGACTAACTAGGCATATAGGTGTTGCCGCCCATGGTCAAGCTGCAATCACTCTCGATGGTTACAGCTCCGAGTTCGTCAAGAAGGTTGGGGTCGAGTCCTACGTTTTTGTCTCATTCAAGCTTCGAGACGACACGAGCTGGGCAAAAGCAGGGCATCAAGTGGCATTTGGCGAAATACAAATCTCCAAGCCTGCTGCCCTTTCCGAGTCGATTCCTATGCAACTGACCTCGGCCAAAGCACAGGTTCGCAAGACCTCCGACACGGGACTGCAAATCTCATCGGCAAGCGGCGCTTCGACATGGAACTTTGATGTCGTTCGCGGCATCCTGAACGGCTGGAACAGGTCGAGCCAGCCCGGCTTGAACGTGCTGTCGGAAGGCTTTACCATGGACTTTAACAGAGCTCAAACGGACAACGACAGCCACGGTCATGGCAGGCGGTGGAGCGACAGTCGTCTTCACCAAACGAGCATGAATGTGCGACAGGTGAAGTGGATGTCCATCTCTGGCGGTGCTCAGATTGAGGTGACGGCCCGAATCGCGCCACCTGTGCTGGCCTGGGCCGTCGACACCGTCTTTACGTACACGTTCCGAGGCGACTCTGTCCACGTGCACGTGCACGGCAAGGCCCATGGCAACGACCTCCCCGACACCTTTGCCCGGTACGGCATCTCGGCCGGCGTCAAAGGCATCACCAACGTGACGTGGTGGGGGCGCGGCCCCGGCGAATCGTACCGCGACAAGAAGCTGTCGCAGTCGGTCGGCAACTGGGCGTCGAGCGTCGACGACCTGTTTGTGGACTACGAGTTTCCGCAGGACGGCGGCAACCGCACCGACGTCCGGCAGGTCGAGCTGCACGGCGAGAACGGCCGGATCTTGCGGGCCAACTTTGGCGCGCAGGACGGCGCAAGCTTCAACGCCCTGCGGTACGCCACCATGGACATTGACGCCGCGCAGCACCCGTACGAGCTGCGCCGCAAGAAGCGGCGCGATTGCGTGTTCAAGCTGGACTGGCTGCACCACGGCCTTGGCGGCGCGTCGTGCGGTCCCTGGACGCTGCCCAAGTACTGCCTGTACACGAACCGGGAGTTTGATTTCGAAGTCCTGCTGGATTGAGGGTGAGGTGATTTGCGCCGTACAGACTCGATATGTTCTTTTTTTGCTTTGGATATTTTTGTCGTAATTTCAGGATAGCTTTAATGCCAACTACCCGCTTGCTTATTTGGTTGAGATAACGTGCTGATCACGCAAGGGTGCCGTGTCGCGCTGGCAGGGGAGTAATATGCAGACTCTGGCCGCCCCTCCCCTTGGGGCCCTTGCCGAGTTGCGTACATATTGCGGCGCGTACCGCAAGAAGGCTCACCGGTCTTTTTGCCCAGCTGTACCACGTAGGCTTGCAGCGGCGCGAGGCTTTGCTGCAGGGACCCGATGTCTTATATGACGAGAGGCGGCGTCCCAAGCCACGGGGAGCCAGGTCATTCCTCCTGACGCCGCGTCGGTCTATATAAAGCGCCGGCTCCCGTCGCGTCGTTGCGGTACATTTGACTCGCCCGTTGAGCAATTTTCCGGCCCTTGTTAACGGCAAATAAAACCATGGCGCCTCCTGGTCTTCTGCGCGACGACGACACCGGCGAGGCGGCGCTCACGGCAGCGGTGGATATAGGCGAGTCGAGTTGTGATGGCTGCGTCAAGATTGCCAAAGCAGAGCACCTTCTTCGGAAGAGCCTCAACCCAGAAAAAAGTAAGCAGAATTCTTTTTGCAGTTTTCAGGTACTTCTCGGCATTTTCTGGCTCGCCATCCCGCTTCTCATCGTTTGCGTGTGACTCAGTGCTGGGCGCGGCGGCCGAGGGCGCAACACCGCCATTCCCCACTAAAACTCGCAATGTCACAATTCCAGCACATCATCGTCGGTCGTGCATCGGCCCTGCAAAGCTGTCGCTGTCTGACTCCTGCTTATTGCCTTCCCGCCTCGTCTTTGTTGCCATTGTTACCCCTCTGTCTCTGTCTCTCTCCATCTCTACAAGTATCGCACGTCAAATCTTCCTTTTGGACGTCGCTAGAGCTCTCCGTTACTCCCTCGACGACTCCTAGCCCATGCTACCTCATCCGTTCCTGGTCCCTTGATCCTGGCAGCAACACGCGAGCACGCGGGGCCTTGAGTTCTTCCCGCATCGCACTTTGAACATGCCGTTGCTTACATCAAATGCAGTCGTTGCTACCCCGGCTTCCCTAGGGACCCCGCCGCCAGAGGCTGCTCCCGAGAGCAAGCCGAAGCTGCTTCACAGCCTGAAGCACAGCAGCGCCATCCTCGCCCTCGCCGCGAGCCCCGAGCACGATACCATCTACGCAGGCACGCAGGACGGCGAGATCGTGACCTGGTCCCTCTCGACATTCCACCAGCTCCGGCATGTCCAGGCCCACAAGCGCACCGTCCTCTCGCTGTTCCTCTCCCCCGACGGCAAACTGCTCTTCTCCAGTGCCGGAGACCCCATCATCAACGTGTGGTGCCCCCGGACGCTGCGCCGCCTGTACGAGATCTACGGCGCCTACGATGTCGGCGACATCTTCAGCACCGCCTACAGCACACAGCATGACACGCTGTACCTCGGCGCGCAAAACACGTCGATCCAGTGGGTGCGGCTCGGCGACCCCAGCGCCGTCGCCGCCGCGGGCTCCCAGAAGCACCCCGATCGCCGAAACCACAGATTCTTCGACTCCAAGGCCGTCGGCGGCGGGTCGACCCCGAGACGAAACGAGGACCGCTGGGCGCTGATCCCTCGCGCCAACACCGTGCTGGAGATTGACAGCGGCTCCATTCGCAACTTTGCGCACTATGGCTATGTGTACTGTATGCTCATGGCCAAGGGCCCGACCGTGCTTGTGGATGAGGACGACGAGGTTTTGATCTCGGGCTCGGGTGATGGCACCATCAAGCTGTGGGCGCTCGGTCGCGGCACCCGAGAGGGCCTGGACGAGGACGAGCCTGACCGGGGCACCCTCGAGGAGATTATGACTCTCGGGACGGATGACGCAGAATCTGTGCTCTCACTGGCCATTGATGGATCCTTTTTGTATTCCGGAAAGCTGGACGGTATTGTTGAACTGTGGGATCTTGACACTGCGCAGAAGCTACGAGTCATTAAGGCGGGCGAGTCGAATATCATGACTCTACAAATGGCCTATGGCTTCCTGTGGACGGGGTCTACGGATGGTCATGCAAGTGTAAGTGCTGCCACCCGCAGAACCCGTATGATGATATGGCCGACTAACCCTATACGCAGAAATTCAGCACCGTGCACTATGGCAAGTACCAGCACCCAACTGACAAGATCACCCAAAAGTACCAATGCCTCGGTCGCTGGAAGGCCCACCAAGGCAAGATTCTGGCTTCCGCAGTGGTCAACTATCATAACGAGCAGTTCTACATTACTGGAGCGAACGATGATGATATCGGCGTCTGGGAGGTCACAGGCTCCGACACCGCTGCCGCGGAAACTGCCGAAGGCGGGGATGACCCTCTGCTTTCTACCCTGGTGGATTTTGTCTCGTACAAAACCATCTCGTCAAAGCCGGAATTTGCAGAAGACTGCCGTAGAGGCGCGACGTTTCTCGGTGCTCTGTTCAAGCGCCTCGGTGGCGACGTCGAGATGCTCAGCACAGAAAAGGGCCACAACCCCGTCGTTTACGCCAAGTTCTCGGCCAAACAGGAATCAGCCAAGACGCGGAAACGCATCCTGTTCTACGGCCACTACGATGTCGTGGCCGCCGACAACGAGACGGGCAAGTGGGCAACAGACCCATTCACCGTCGCGGGTATCAACGGATACATTTATGGACGCGGGGTCAGCGATAACAAAGGTCCTGTTGTAGCAGCGCTGTATGCCGTAACAGACTTGATGCAAGCCAAGCAATTGGAGAATGACATCATCTTCCTCATCGAGGGCGAGGAGGAGTATGGATCGCGAGGTTTCAAGGAGGCCGTGCGACAGAACAAGGATCGCATCGGCCACATCGACTACATCCTGTTGGCCAACAGTTACTGGTTGAACGACGAGGTGCCCTGCCTTACCTACGGGCTTCGTGGTGTCCTCCACGCAACTGTCTGCGTTGATTCGCCGCGCCCCGACACACACTCCGGCGTCGACGGCTCCTTTATGATGAATGAGCCGCTGTCGGACTTGACGTACATCATTTCCCGGCTCAAGGGCGCAGGCAATCGGGTGCAGATCCGGGGATTCTACAGCGGAATCCCAGCCCTGGCGCCCGCGGAAGAGGCTCGATATGACGATATCGTATCTATTCTCAAGCGCGGCCGCTCAGACGACATCTCGGAAGACGCTCTCAAACGGTCGTTGATGGCGCGATGGCGCGAGCCCAACCTGACTGTGCACAGCTACAAGGTGTCCGGTCCCGACGGCAGTCTGGTCAGCAGCCACGCCAACTCGCACATCAGTCTGCGTCTCGTGCCTGGCCAAGAGGTCAACGAGGTCGCCGAGGAACTTAGCCAGTTCCTGCTGCAGCAGTTTGCCACATTGGAGTCGCAGAACCAGCTAAGCATCAGCATCGACAACAAGGCCGAACCGTGGCTCGGCGACACCACCAACAGCATCTTCCGCATCCTCGAGCAGGCCATCATCGAAGCCTGGCCGGACTCGTTCGACACGGCCAGCCCAGGGAAGACGCCGGCCGGCTCCAAGAACAAGGCCCCCAAGCCTCGCGGCCCCCTGTATATCAGAGAGGGTGGCTCCATCCCCGCCATTCGGTTCCTGGAGAAGGAGTTCAAGGCGCCGGCCGCGCATCTGCCGTGCGGCCGCGCGAGCGACTCGGCGCACTTGAGCAACGAGCGGATGAGCGTGGTCAATCTGTTGAAGGCGCGCGAGATTATGGGCAAGGTCTTTCGTCGTCTGTAAAAAGTAAGAGCAGAACATAGAGCATGGAGGCGCATGATACCCTAGTTGGTGGTAGTTGGTTTTCCGGTTTTGGCCAATAAATAGAGTAGTAAAATCTGTATCATAATAGAAGCCCACAGCATTTACCAGTACTTGATAATTCCAAACCTGTGCTTCTGTCCCTTCTGGTGTCTGGTGGCGTCATTGCTTGGGTGGGGATCCTCGGCCCAACACCAAACACTCTACGCGACTTCTGAGCCCCGCGACGCGTCTCCCAGATTCACACTTTCCATCTACCACCACATAGACGAGATACCCCTCCACAATGACACGGGTGAAATCGCATGAGGAACGCCAGTATCTTGATCTCGTCCGCGAGATTCTCGAGAATGGGGAGCATAGACCAGACCGGTACGCGTATGACCGCCAGGGCACCAACTCCCGACCAGGCTAACCAACCTCCCTCGCAGCACCGGCACCGGCACACTCTCGATATTCGCGCCGCGGCCGCTCAAGTTCGCCCTCAGCCGGGACGACGGCACGCCGGTCCTGCCGCTGCTGACGACGAAGCGCGTGTTCCTGCGGGCGGTGGTGGCGGAGCTGCTGTGGTTCGTGGCGGGCAGCACGTCGTCGCTGCCGCTGAGCGAGGCGGGCGTCAAGATCTGGGACGGCAACGGCTCGCGCGAGTTCCTCGACAGCGTGGGGCTGGGCCACCGCGCGGTCGGCGACCTCGGCCCCGTGTACGGCTTCCAGTGGCGGCACTTTGGCGCCGAGTACGTCGACGCGGCGACCGACTACGCCGGCCAGGGCGTCGACCAGCTCGCCGAGGTCGTGGACAAGCTGCGCCGCACGCCGCACGACCGCCGCATCATCCTGTCCGCGTGGAACCCCAAGGACCTGAAGCTCATGGCGCTGCCGCCGTGCCACATGTTTGCGCAGTTCTACGTGTCGTACCCGCGCGGCCCGGCGGCGGAGGGCGAGGGCAAGGGCAAGGGCCGCCTGCACTGCCAGCTGTACCAGCGCTCGTGCGACATGGGCC
This sequence comes from Cordyceps pruinosa, assembly GCA_003025255.1. NCBI lineage: Eukaryota > Fungi > Ascomycota > Sordariomycetes > Hypocreales > Cordycipitaceae > Cordyceps > Cordyceps pruinosa. The sequence continues at coordinate 19,880 of LUFD01004697.1, forward strand.
TCGGCGTGCCCTTCAACATTGCCAGCTACGCGCTGCTGACGCACATGCTCGCGCACGTCTGCGACCTCGTCCCGGGCGCGCTCACGCAGGTCATGGGCGACGCGCACGTCTACCTGGACCACGTGGAGGCGCTCAAGGTGCAGCTCGAGAGGGAGCCGCGCGAGTTCCCGACGCTGGAGATCACCAGGGACAAGGGCGGCAGCATCGACGGCTGGAAGGCGGAGGACTTTGTCGTCAAAGGCTACGATCCGCACAAGACGATTGCGATGAAGATGTCGGTCTAGGGGCCCCGCGGGTGGGAGAGGAGCGTCGTAGGATATGTACTACTAAACTCGCATTTATGGCATCCATCAACTGGCAGCTTGCTGTGCTAATCATGACCTGTTCAGGAATGAAATCCATTTTCTTGAGACCAGTGATCATATGTGTCCCGCGTGGCAGAGGAGTAAGGTCCGAATCTTCTTTGAGGACTTGCACAGACCACGAATCGCAGGTGCCAGCTTAACGTTATACATATCTTGGTACACCTTCAGGCCCTCTCCAGTATATCTATCTGCCGGGGTAGCTATGTACTGCTCTCGTATCGACTGCGTCTCCGTATCTGTTCGCCGTATATCCAGAAACACCACGGGATAGGCGCCATGACCAGAGTCACAAAGCCCAGCAACGTTGTCGCCCAGCCTACTCCCAACGCCTCGTACATCTGCAGCGCAAACAGGGGGAACGCCGCCGAGAGCACATAGCGGCTCATCATCATGGCGCCCGACGCCGAGGCCCCGTACAAGGGGCCGTACGAGTCCAGCATGAAGAGGCTGGCGCTGCTGTAGATGAGGACGGACGTGAACATGACGCACCCCTGGAAGACGACGGGCACGATCCAGTGCACGCGCGCCTCCGCCGTCCACGCGCTCGCAAAGAGGCACGCCGGGAGCAGGAAGCTCCCCGCCAGCGCGCCGACCAGGCGGTGCTCGGGCGGCAGCAGCGCCTCCTCGCCGTGCGCGGCCTGCCAGCGCAGCAGCCGCGGCTGGTAGTAGCGCACGTCGACGGCGACGAGCGGGACGGCCGCGGCGAGCGTGCCGACGATGAGGCCGAGAAACGTCAGCGAGGCCAGCGGCTCCGCGAAGCCGTAGTACCGGCGGAAGATCCACGGCACCGCGACGACGAACGTGTAGAGCAGCGCGAACAGGAAGCCGCAGTACAGGCTGACGAGCGCGACGACGGGCTCCGTGCAGAGCATGTGCAGCGGCCGCTGGACGAGCGTCGTCGCGAAGTAGCGCAGCGCGCGGCCCGGCGACGAGCGCCGCGACGAGGCCGCGTCGCGCAGGCCCAGGCGCGCGGCCCGCCGCCGCAGGATGATCTTCTTGTACGTCTCCCGCGTGCACGCCGCCGCCGGCAGGTAGCACGCCGCCGCGAGCGCCAGCGACGCCCACTGCGTCCAGCGCCAGCCGCCCGCGTGCACGAGGAAGCCGCCGGCGAGCGGGCCCAGCGCGGCGCCGCGCCAGCGCGCGGGCGTGAAGTCGAGCATGGTGGCGGGCGCGTTGTTGATGAGCGGCGCCGCGAAGACGCCGGCGAGGAAGCGGCACGCGGCGAGCCCCGCGAGGCCGCCGCCCCCGCGCGCCGTGCTGGTCAGCGCGCCGCCGAGCACGAAGAGCATGAAGGCGGGCGCGGCGGCCAGCACGACCGCGCGCCGCCCGCACGTCTCGGACAGCGGCGCGCCGACGAGCGGCCCGCACGCGAGCCCGAGGTTGTAGAGGGACAGCGGCAGCACGGCGGCCTCGCGCGGCGCGCGGAACGACGCGGCGACGGCGTCCTGCGCCGGCGCGTACATGGCGCCCACGACGGTGCCGGCCATGGCGAGGAGCGTCAGCGCCGCCGCGGACCGCACGCGCACGCCGAGGGGGAAGTTGCGCGGGTTGTCCGGGTCGCGCGGGCCGGTCCAGTCCAGGGTGGCGTTCATGGCGGCCACGCCCCGGCGGATCTCCAGGTCGTGCTGCGTGCCGGCTTCGGCGCCGGGTGTGCTCCGCGGCGCCGGCGGTGGAGTCGGCGCTGGCTCTCCTGCGGCGCCGGCGGCACGCGGAGGGGGTCCCGGCGGCGGTGATGGCGGCGCGATGCGCGGCGGCGCGGGAGTTGAGAGGGCGGACGGGCCGAGGTCCCTCCTGGGCGTGACCCCTGCCATTTCTGGCATATCGAATTCATGCCGGGCCATCGCGAACATGAACAGTGGCACAGTTGTAGCGTCATCGCACCTCCAAGATGGGAGGGAGAGCGGGTTGTGATATCTGTCGCGAAGCAAGACGGCTATTAGGCGCCGTCCTGTCACTGGCGACAATTTCCGCAATCGTACGGTGTTGTGCGTCCTCGTCGGCTACATGCACTAACTGAAAGCCAGGTTGATGTATTCCTATGGATTAAAATTGTCTACTTAAAAGATTGTTGGTAATTAAGCGTGCAAGAAATTTTGCAGTAATTATCAAGACGCCGAATGAAAGTGCACAGGACGGCGCTACCATTAGTTTTGCCTTGCTCCGCTCCGGCTTCGGCCGACAATGGTCCGGGCCCGTGAGGAAGATCTATGACGCATGATTCCAATCAGCGGACAATCGAATTTCGAGGAGTGTGCTGTTCGAAGAGTGACCATGCCGGGCTGAATGGAGACCGTGGCAGAGGCGCAGGTCAGCAGTGTCGTCTGGTGGACTCCGCGCCGGTTGGCTGCACAGTAAGGTGAGAGGCTGTCGACTGACAGCTGCAAACTCGTCGTATTCAAATGATTGATGCTGTTTCAACGGTCGATGGAACCTGGGTGTCGAGTAGCAAGTCGCGGAGCCGCAGTAATGGAAACTCAAATGGGTATGATTATTGACCAAGAACTGCCTGTACGTAAATATAAATACATCGATATCATCTTCCGTAAATCCAAAAACAACCGTTTCACTTTCATTACGAATACTTTTAGTTGTGGTGTTCCAGATCGGCGGCCTTGCTCGCGCCGGGTTGGTTTCGGCCGACGTACTCGGACTTCTTGAGCATGTTCCACTGGTCTTCGTCGGCGTCGAGATGGCGGAAAAGGAACCAGAAGATAATACCGCCAAAGAATGCGATAGCTGAAATGGAAGTGTAATTCCAGACGAGAAGCGGGTCGCCAGAGAGGGGGGTGAAAGCCTGACCAACGGCGGCAGAGAGGGCACTCATGAAGAGGTTGACGCTCATGACCAACGACTTCATGTTCACGGGAGCCTTGGAGAAAGCAAACTCCAATGAGGTAACGTTGGTGAAGATTTCGGCAATGCCGATGAAGATGTAGGGAAGAGCCTGAGCCCAGACGTTGATAGGAGCGGGGGGGCAGTTGACTTCCTCTCCAGCAGCGTTGGTGATGGTGCCGTTGGCGTGCCAGCCACAAGGACTCTTCTGATAGATGTAGTACTGCAGGACGGCCGAGGCAACCATGGCCAGAGTAGCCATGAAGAAACCAGCAGTCATTCTCTTGATGGGGGTGAAGGGTAGTCCGATGCGCCGCAAGCCAGGATAGAGGGCATAGTCAAAGATGGGGATCATGATGCAAATAGAAATAGGGTTCAGGTTCTGGATAATGTCGTTGGGAACTCCGTGCAGCATCATGGTACTGGCCTGGGTAGTCAGGTTACCAGTCATCTGGTTGTAGGCGAGGAGGAACACAGGCAGGAAGAGAAAGACCTTGCAAGCCATCAAACCACGACGGACTTCGTCAACCCACGCATCGTCGTACGTCATCCAGGCCGGGCGGTCGCTGAGGGCGACCTTGGAAGGGCGAGCCACGTCCCAGTTGAAGTGGAAGGTGGAGGGAGAGCGCTTGCGGACGTAGAACCACATACTCAGGAACTTTTCAAGCAGAGAGCCGGTGGGGGGCGTCAGCTTGTACTTCTTCTTCTGCGACCAGAGAATGACGGGCGCGAGAAGGAAGAGGGCGGTGGGGATGAGGAACGCAAGCCAGAAGCCAACGTATCTCTCAATGTAGACCATGCCGATCTGGCCAAAGAGGGAGCCGAGGTTGATGCAGAAGTAAAAGTACAGGAAGATGCGAGTGTTGGTGAGGGCAGGGTCGACGATGACGAGTTCGCCCTTGCGTTCTTCCACTCGCATGCGCGTGTCCTCGTTTTGCTCGGCCAGGAGAGGAGAGACGTTGGCCTTGAAGAAGCCGGTGCCGACGCAGAGGCAGAGGAGGCCGATGATAAAGGCAGCAAAGGACGACTGCCTGTGAACGATGACGCCAGGAGCGGAAGCAGCGACAAGGACGACGTGGGCAATGGTGGAAATACCAATGGCCAGGTGCAGTGTCCAGAAACGGCCCATGCGAGCATCGGCAATCCAGGCGCTATAGGCAAGGTTGTCAGCGCGGCTCGCTACCGTGTAAGTCGGAGGAGGATACGTACCCGAGAAGCGGCATGATGTAGGCAAAGAACTGGTTGAACAGACTTATACCCTGGGCGGCCTTGGGGCCCATGCCGAGGGCACCAGCCTGCGGGTGAGGGTCACCAGGGAGAGGAGCGCCGGTGGTAGAGCCGTTGGGCAGCTTGTGGTTGACGAAGTTGGTGTAGAGGACGGCGGAGCCGTAGTAGGAGAAACGCTCGCACAATTCGACAAAGGCAATTGTCCACATCGCCCATTTCATCTTGCCAGAGACGCGACGCAGAGTGCGCTGCTGCTCTTCGGTTGGCTTGTCGGGCCAATCATGGTCATCGGAGAGGCTGCGCTGGTCAACGACCAAATCGTCTTGGCGCTTCTCATCGGTTAGGCCGTCCTGGCGAATTTCATCGTCAACCTGGTGGATGCCGTGGTGTTCGGGATCCGCCAGACCGGCGCGCGCAATGACGTCGTTGTCGAGGTTGACGGTGGTCGTCATGGTCAAGGTACCCTCAGAGCACTGAGGTTGTCTGGCTCGAGATGATGGGAGCTGCCAAGCAGTACAGATTGAGTTTGGAGAAGAGAAGGGGGACAAATGAAGCTCTCACACAGAGACAAGAAGAAGCAGGGGCTAAGATGGGGGCTGGGTTGTCTATTAAATAGTGTATACAAGAGCCTATACACTTTTAGATAGGGTGGTGCCTCGGGAGCTCTGGACCCTTCCCTTCCCCAGAGTGCCTATCATGTCGTCCAACACGGGGGCTGGCTAGACCAAGGAGGACTCTACGGAGCACGTCCGGGGCGGCTAACAACAGCTCAGTGAAGAGAGTCGGGAGAGTCGGTCAGGTAACTATCCGAGAGCCAAGACTTGAAGCGGCGGAGGGCATACCTATTCGAGACTGGCGGGACAGGTGGCTGAACAAAAGAACCTGCAGAGAGACAGAAGGCCTGAATAGCATTCAGGGAAGACGGGGAGAGACACAGGGCAGTGGAGAGTGCCGAGAGACTTGAGGCGGGTCGCCTTGTGTTTAGACAGATTCGCAACAAAATATGCTTTGCGGAGGAGGAGATGGTGTGCAGCGGGCGGTCTAGTCGTTGCTTTAGCCCGGGCGAGACAGAGCAGGGTGGTTGGTGGCGCTGCGATGGCTGCGCAGCCACATGGTCTACGGGTGGTGTGAAGGGTTTTTGGCAGATTTTTCCTTCGTGTTGCTGCGGTCTCTGGCGTTCAGGATTAGCCGCGTGATCCGTGACGTTTGTGGAAGCCATCTGGGTGAAACGAGGCATGCCGGCGATGATCTTTGCTAGCGAACCGTTGGGAGGCTGATGCCGGGGGCGCAGAGAGGGCAGAAGAGAGGAGACAACTTGGTCAGGCGAGGCGACCAGATAGAAGATGGAGCGGGGCCAAACAATCTAACAATACCGCACCAGAAGGCCAGGTGAGGAAGCGAGGTTGGGGGGGGG
>LUFD01004697.1:25825-43573 GCA_003025255.1 Cordyceps pruinosa
TTGTGTTGCATCGAAGCGTGCCGCGCTATCCCTTGCCCGTTTCTCTGCTGTGCAGAGCACCAATGTTGCGATGCCTAAGCTACCAACCGGCTTACTTGCCTGGCTGGCTGAACCCGCGGGCTGAGCTGCTGTCTTTCTCCAGCTGCGCCATCCGCCAGCCGCCGTCAGGCAAGTTCATCCGTAACAGTACACATCTTGTTGTGGTTATTATTAGCCAACGAGACCCCCGGCACCCCAACGGGCCTTCCTGGCCACAAGCAATATCGCATCGCAGCACGCTAACCAGACACATGGCTTGCATTGTAATTGCCCCAGACCCAGGTCCGAAATGCCATCTGGGTGAGCGTCGCCGTTGTGTCAGGAGGCAACCGTACTAACTATTTCTCTTGTGGTGGTGGGATTGCCGGCCAGCCATCTTGAAGCGGCGACGGCGAGCGCCAAAGCTGTGGCGAGACTGGGACACTCGCCTTGCCCGAAGCAGCGAGGCGCCTCTTGGGCGACGTTGTGAGTGGCACTTTCGTTTTTCCCCCGATAGCCAGTGGCTGACTTGTGGGACGCAAGGCCGTTGCTTTGGGGGCGCGATGAGTGGCCGACGCCACCATGTCTCTTCAGCATTCAGTCCAGACGACTGAACCCCGGGTGCGCTGTGGCAGTACTGAGGACGGCGAGTACGGACTCGCAACATCGAAGGCAGCAGTGGTTGGGTTTAGATTCACATGCGCAGATGTCAGCTCAGTGTGATCGATCCCACATGCCGCTGACGACTCAACTCACGAGACTCTCTCCCTCGCCGCGAGCCTCAACACAACTCTCCCCACTCAGCTCATCGTTCCGACGGCGGTATGCAGCTTGATTCAAGCTCGGCCCCTGCCCCGGACCCGGACAGAACGCTAATGGCCCACTGAACTGCGACTAACCGCCAAGCTTAAAAGCTAAACTGCAGGGCTGCCTGGGGTGCTAGTCTGGTGATGATTTTAGTCAGGCCTCGTCGTCGCCTTGCCCGGGTCGGAGGCTGTTGCCGAGACAAGTGCGCGTGGTCCGCGGTTACACACGCACCGATTTCATCTTGTGTCGCGGTCTGTTGCATACAGAATGGGTGTTGGTTATAGAGACAGTTGCGTAAGCTCTCAACCTCGCTCGTGTGGGCTCATCCGCCGCGCACGCCATCCCCCCACCGAACGGGGCGCGTGAGAAAATCGAGAGATAAGGCCGGAATGAAGCATAACATCTGGTTAGGATTCCGTCTCCATTCGGCCTTTGATTCAGCACTAGAAGCGTCCCTATTGTCGTGGTCGGTTGCTGCGGCGCTCACATGGCGCTTCTCGCATCGATTGATCAAACACTTGGAAAACCCTTGCCATGTTGGCCCATTTCCTTCCAAAGAGTCTGAGGTCAACTCTTGGTGGCGCTGTCTGAGTATCACGGCTCGGCGATTCCAGGCACACCGGGCGTTGGCTGATCAGGCTAAGCACAAGCACAGCCAAGACCCAAGACTGATGACCCGGTGTCTGCCGTCGCGGCACATCATGGCCGCAGCTTGGCAGGTTCACGATAACTTGCCAAGGTCGTGAGAGAGAGCCCTTGAATTCCGATTGGCCGCAACGTGCACCGTGTCGCAGCTGCCTCTGTCTATACCGCATAGCCGCCAGGACAACATCGCCAACTCCAACAAGAAACTACCATTCTACGACACTAAATTCAGCTGGAGCTAGGCGGGTGGACAATGTAACCATGGGGACCACAGCCGTTTCGCATCGTACAATGTGTGTGCTGTGACATGCCAATGAGTTAATGATAGTCGGCAGAAATCACTACCTGTCACGCAGTAAGGACCCTCCCCTGGATTCATCTGCCGTATTTTCATTACACAATGATTTCCACCGAACGCCGCATGTCATCGTCGCCGAACGCTTTTGCCAGGTCTGGGGGCCCATGGGGAACGCCCCGACAGCTTCAATCAGTTGGCTAGCCCTGTTTGGCTGCGCGATCTACAGCAAACTGATGCTCCTTTCCTGTCTCAATCACTAGCTCAATGGCATTCTTTCTCCTTCCGCCCCTCCATACAGCAGCGGACAGTGGCGGGTAGAGGAGGCCTTTGCCCGCCTCACCTGAGCGGCCTCCAGGAACGCCATCGCGAGGCGGCTCAGCATCCGTGCCACGACCATTGTTGGCAGAACCAACCACGCATGAGAATATCTATAGCGGTTGAGACTTGAACGAGCGGGTAAAGTACCCATGGACCAGACTGCCCGCTTAGACGCATGATTCTTCTCTGCTCACGCCAAGCAAGATAGTCGCCGTCTGAGAACAAGTCAACTTCGCATGTAACATGGCGCTGGACTAGTGGCCAGCACGACGAGCAATGGCCAGTAACAAGGAGGAGAGAACTTCGGGGCGCTAGTCCGGTAGTTCGTGGTTGGTCTCCTTGCCACTGACTGGCCTGCAAGAATCGTTGCTTGCGCCTGGCCCAGCGCCACCAGTCGGAGGAGGAGGCTATTTCTGCGCCACGCAGCCTGGGATCGCGCTCATCTGGCCAGCTAAACCATGTTATGCCGGACCCCGCAGCAAGAAATTGGGGAGTCCTATTCGCTGCCAGGTCGCAAGCCTGAAGTGGCAAAGGCGCCCCCGGCACCCGCGCGCGCCACGTTTTGGCATCTCCAACGGTTGGGAGGAACGAGGAACAAATCACTAACAGCCCGCGGAGACTTGGCGCAGGTATTTCTCCGCCAGCTGGCGAGGAGGCCCTGGGTGGTGTCTTGGTATTTGATACTCGTTCGTGAGCATCTCAGAAAGACCTTGCAAGCCGGGCTGCCACGTTTTTACGTATTCATTTGACACAATACAATTGCTTGGCATTATAGTCCCACGTAGTCGAAATTCATCCAAAGACTGGACAGTATGAGCGACCAGACATCTGAATTGTGAATAGCAGACTCCTTAGCCCGTACCACTTCCGAGTTTTGTCCATCTTCACTCCAATTCCTTGTCCTCCACGCTCAGAAACCTTGCATGGACCCCCGTCAGCATAGCCAAAAAGTACGTCGGGCCTTGATCCTCGGGCGCCGACACAGCGGTGCGCACTTCAAACAGCTGGAGCAATCGCACAACACACTTGAGCACAATCATCTCGGCCACGTGCCTGCCAGGACACGTCCGCGCGCCGCCGCCCCAATTGAGGTTGTAGCGCTCCAGAGCCCGGATGCGTGCCTCATCGTAGCTGCTGCCGCCGGGAAGCCACCGGCGAGGGTCGAAGGCGTCGGGGTTGGGGCCGCAAATGTCTTCGTTGCGGTGCAGCGAGACGGGGTTGCAGCCGACCGTGGCGCCGGGCGGTATGTGGAATCCGTGGAGGTGCAGGCCGTCACCGTGAAGAGGCACGACGCGTGGCAGGCTCATGCTGATGACGGGATAGAGGCGCATGGCTTCTCGGATGACGGCGCGCGTGTACACCAGATCCAAAGCTTCTGTATAGCTGATGCCGTTTTCGGGTTCTCGCGGTCTTGATGCCGCCTGGGAACAGATTTCCTCTCTTGCGGTTGCTTGTATCTCGGGGTGCGTTCCCAGCATGGTCATGATGGCTGTCAGAGTCGAGGCAAGAGTCTCATGCCCAGCACCAAAATTTGTAATGGCCATTTTCCGCAGATACAACTCTGAGAAATCAGGCCTCTCCTGGTGTAGGCTAATCAAATCTGCGAGTAGATCCTCCCTCTGGTTGATGGCCGGATTTGACGCATTCTTTATTCGCCTTGCCACCTTCTTCGCCACATCCTAACATCTCTCGTCAGCACGAATGTCGACTATCGAGACTTGAAGGCTACACCAGAGAGAAACATACTGGGAAGAAAGGCTTGAAGCCCTTTGGGGTCTGATATGTAACGCCCCAAAGCGTGCCGAATATCCTTCCAGTCCATTTATAGTTGACTTCAAGTTTCGTAATCAGGGGAAATAATCCGAAGACGGACTTGCGGCGCCAGCCAAGGTAGCTCTGGTTGCTGGTATCGCGATCTGTGCCGGCTTTTATCATCCCCGGCGACCAGGACAGGACCACAGCGCCGAGTGCTTCCACGGCTATTATGTGCATCCACTCCTTCAGATCAATTTCTGTGTCGCTCATCGACTTGAACTTTTTGACGACATGGTCGAGCACTCTGTCAAGTGCTTTTTCATGGCGGACCGCATTGGCCGTCCGGTAGACTCGACCGATCAGCCGGCGCTGTAGCCTATAGCGTTGCATATCCCTCTCGGAAAGCAGGTCAAGATTGTCCTCAAATTCGACATCCAAACGCCAACCTACGCGAGGTCTCGCAAGAGCCGTAGCCACTGTCCGGTGTTAGTGTGCGCAGCGTTCCTCCCATCCGTCGAGTTGCTTACAGTAAAAGTCTGACTTTTCATATCCGCGGATTCCCGCGCCTATGTGCTGTCAGTCTCTATTATGCAATGCGGCAAGCGTATTTATGGAAGGACTCACTGTAAATATGGTCGTAGGCTTCCTGCGTATCAAACCACACCTCCCTTGGCCCAACCCGCACGACTGGGCCATATTGCCGGTGTAACCGTTTCGCCATGGCAGCTGTGGTGCCATTCCTCGCATGATATGCGTACCATACATTGGATATGGCGGCGAACCTTGGTCCTGGAATTCGAGCGAAGGGCCCCAGGAAGAGGCGCGAAGCGAGGACGGCGGTAAGGACTGTCGCGAGGCCCACGGCGAGGGCGGCGAGGGCATGGCGAAGTACGCAAAGCCCTTCAATGGCCACTACGACGAGTGTATTATCCATAGCGACCGAATGCCCGTGGAGTCCGCCATAGGTGCGTTTGCCAGAGGAGGCGTTGAGAGGTGAAGACTTGGTTGCAGTGACGTGCGCCACTAAATTATCGCCGCTTTCTCGGATTGAAGCATGTCGTAGATCTCTGGATTCGAAATATATTTTTTACCACGAAACGCAGCCGGTAACCTGGCCCTCGGGGGATGGTGGCTGCGACAGAAATTGCAGCGAGGCCAGCATGCCATTTAAAAATTCGGTATTTAGTCAGCCTAGTGGATGGGGGTTTCGAGAAAACGACATTTCCTTACTATTTAAAGGGAATATGTATTCTTCAATTGCAAGTAGGTAATTTCAAGGAATTCCTCAGATTATTACATCTTCTTTCCAAAATTCTCGTTTCCAAATATCTCGCTCCTAGGCGTTTGTTACCATTGCCGATCCCGCCAATCCGGGCAACAATGGGCCGCCTCCTGGACTGAGGCCAAACTGACCTTTCGTTGCTCAAAGTTTCTCACAATGATGAACTTTCTCAGGCAAAAACTGTATCGGAGGCTAACGTGCAATAAACGCCACATCTCGAGCAAGCTTTCTCGCATGATGGGGACTTCGCATCCGATATTCGAGTTTGTTGACGACGTCGAGGACCTTTCCCGCCATGTCGTGGGAGGCTTCCACCCTGTCAGGATTGGCGACTGCTACCATGACCGGTATCGTGTGGTGCACAAACTAGGTCACGGTGCATGCGCAACGATATAGCTAGCAAGAGATCTGCGATTAATCGACCTACAGCCAAAGAGGTTCTGAATGCGGAGTGGATGAGAACGTACGCGCTTCCAGAGTTGTAAAAAGCTTCAACAGTTGGCCGGGCATAATTTCGAATTACAATCATACACACGATACTAAAACCAACGTTCACGGCGACTATCACTCCTTGACCCGGCACTATCTGGTCTGGCTTTGTTCAGGAATGGCAAATCCACGTTGTTCAGCCACATCACTCCTTCTCAATCCCGCAGTGTCTCGGTACATAGTTTCTAATGAAACAGTAATTGACACTTTCATGCGTGTCTATAAATCTATATTTATTGTCATCTATATAGTAGGTCGCCCTGTACTAGTTCCCTTTCTTCTGCATTTGCCTCCACTTCATGCCCTTCCACGCGAGGAGAGCCAGTGGTGTGAGACAAATAAAGAATAAGCTTCCAACAATTGAGAATGCTTTTCCGACGCCGATAGCTCTTTCCAGTGGTATAATAGCTGCCGTGGCACCAGCGCCAATCAGACATCTTGTGAGGTTATTCGCCGCCGTCGCCGTGCCCGCCTTTCCCGGGTGCATATCAACCAGTAGCACGTTCATCGAGTTGGTCATTCCAATCAGTCCGATACCCAGGAAGAACATGATGACGCACAGCACCGCAATATGAGCATGGAAATGCACAGCCCAGCCCCAGGCGATGAGGCACGTCCCCGCGAGCAGCATCAGCGGAATGCCAATTTCCAGCCGTACCCGTTCAATAGGGAAGTTGGTCATGTCCAGTTGGCGGCTGCGGTCAAAGAGTATTCTTGCCATGGCACAGTGACGCTTGTAGTTCCAGGTCATGCCGCGACCGACAACCAGGGCAGCGACGATGGAGCCACCCGCAATCGGCAGATACATGAGGCCGACCTGCGTTTCATTCAGATGATAGCGTTTGTGGAAGAGCGCTGGCATGGCGGCGGCGATACAGTAGAATCCGGCAAAGATGATGCTGCTGGACCAGAGTAACAGTCCAGATGACCGGCGAAAGAGCATCATGACTGCTTCGAGGACGTTTGGCGGCTTAAACTTGAACTTGTTTTCAGTGGCAGCTGCGGCTGCGTCGGAGACTCCTTCGAGATCAATTCCTTCCCCAACATCGCTATTCTTCTTGCGTAAACGTATCAGCTGAATAGCAGAACGATACGCTGGTGGCGGTGGAATCGATCCATCCCCTACAATGCGTCTGCAGGTCTCAGGAAAGAAGGCAAGGATCAGAACAAGAGCAACACCACTGGCAATGGCCAGAAACCAGAATATCGAGCGCCAGCCAAGGTACTGGGATAGTACACCGCCCAGAACAGGGCCCAAAGAGGGGGCGAGAACGGAGGGAAGAACGGTAAACCCGACGTACTGCCCTCTCTCAGCAGAGGTCACCACATCTGCGACGACAGCGGTGCACAGTGCAACCGTGCTGCTCGATCCGGCCGACTGCAGGCATCGCAAAGCGAGCACTGCAGCATAGTTGGGGGCCAATGCCAACCCAATATTCGCAGCGAGATAGATGACAAAGCACACAATGTATGCGGGCCGGCGACCTCCTGCGTCGGCCAGCGAGCCGACAAACATGGGCGTGATCCCTTGAAAGACCATGTAAGTGGTGATGGTCAGGTTGACCTTGGTGGCGCTGACATGGAGGCTCTTGGCAATGGGTATCAGCGCGGGCAGGTATATCTGGGCCGATATGGGCGAGAAGATGGCTGTGCCAGCCGCACCAAGCACTAACAAGCGCTTCACAGCTTTCGAGTGGACAGAGTAAGGTGCCCGTGAATTGGTACGCTGGATGGGGACCTTTTCCTCGTCTGCGGTCGGAGCCTGTGGCAGCACTCCTTCGACCTCCGGTCGCTGCTGTTCATTATCTGGTTTCCCCATGCTGCTGTTGTCCGATTTCAACATGAAGTTGTTCCTCTGGCAGGGCTTGTTGTTGAGACGCTCTTGCAACTGTACCAAGAAGTGGAAGCAGCGTGGGGGCAGGTGAAAGCGAACAAGTTGGGGCTGATCCAGGCACCGCGCATTTTATAATTTCGGAATGTGACAGTCCTTAAATCGGCGTCATGATCCAGGTTTTTTCGCTTATTCCATACACTGCAGGTTACCGGGGAAGTGGAAACTCTCCTGTTGGCTGAGTTCCGCTCGGTCGGTTGAAGAGATACGGCGGCTCAAAGCGGTAGCAACGCGTAGACAGCTGGCCACGAATAGCAAGACGCGGTATTGAATGAAGATGCTGGGAAGTTGATTGCTTCAGGAGAAGAACGGGTGTGGTCGCATTGGAAATATTCACTGAAATAAGCGGTATTCCAACAGGCTTAGGACTAGGTGGGCTACCAACTAGTGTACGCCGGCACAGGGCCCGAATCGGCGCCGAGCTCGGCGCCTGGAAGCCGGAGGGCCGCAAATATAGCATTTCCCGTTAATAACGCGGTACAGCTTAATTAAAGAGTGCTTAAGCAAGGTTTTCTGTCTCTCCTTGGCGTTAAGTATTGGTTCATATTTATTTCCGGTATTGTCGTCGTAATCCCCCGGCCCGGCCGTTGGCTATCAAAGGCAAAGAGGACTGGACTTCATCAGGGCGCAGAACCCAGCAACCAATCGGAAGCAGAACAGCCTTGAGACTATACAGGCACCCCCATCCTTAATTCGAAGCGACTACCCGTTGCGCCGTTTCTGTCTCGGGATGAATCGACATTCGGCAAACTCAACCGAGCGTCTTGGGGCGAAAGCGTACCGTAGAGATATTCTTGCAAGTCATCCCATTGGTTGTACGCCGTATCATTGGCTTCAAATGCCGAATAGTTGGCGTCGCAAGGGACATGAAATATTTCTTCATACATCAGAGTAGGTTAGAGATTGTCGAAACTCGAGCACTGGAGCACAGAATCTTTGCCTGAATATGGGGTGCGATTTTTTAAAGAAGAGCTCACGTCCCAGCTAGCAACCGCGCAAGAGTATGATTGCAATTCTAATAGAATGGAAGATGGCGAGGGAAAAAAAAAAAACAGAAATTCGGTTGATTAATTAATTATTTTTATTAGTTGTTCTAGGTGGATGTAGAGGTGTGATATAGGAGGCGGGGTGACAATTTTCCGGTGCCGAACTACAGAGGTGGCCTCTCCATGTGAAGCTCCATCCAACAGTGTGTGGACATGACGTTTGTTCACTTGCAGGTCTACCAGTATCCAGTTTACGGACCACGAAAACGCAATGGTCAGTTCTGAGTGCCGCGCCGGGCAGCCAGTCTCCGCCGTGTGCATTTCTAACCTTTTTACAGAACGTCGTGTACAACGCCGCCCTGCGGCAGAGCAAGTCCATCAACAACGAGCTGGCGACCCTGCAGTCCAAGGGCGAAGCTTCCGCGGCGGAAATCGGCAACGTGTCCGTGACGCTCGCCACCTTCACCAAGGCCATCGACGAGTACAACAGCCTCGCGCGGCAGGAGATTGTCCCCAAGAAGCAGGAGGAGGCTTTTGAGCGCGTCAGGCGGTTCCGGGAGGACCTCTCGGGGTTCCGCTCGCAGGTGGACGGCCTGAAGAAGGCGCGCGAGGAGGCGCAGTACCAGCACAACCGGGCCGAGCTTCTGGGGCGCCGGCCGTACCACGCCAACGCGACGCCGGAGAACCCGTACGCGCACGCGAGCACAACCGACGCCTCGTCGGCGTTCCAGCCGCGCCACGGCGGCGGCGGCGGGCAGCAGCACCTGACGACGGGCGCGCAGGACGAGACGCGCGAGTCGCACGCGTTCCGCGAGCAGAGCTTCTTCGCCAACACGAACCAGGCGCTGGACGACTACATCGCGCGCGGGCAGGCGGTGCTGGGCGACCTCGGCCAGCAGCGCGAGATGCTCAAGAACACGCAGAGGCGGCTGTACGGCGTCGCCAACACGCTGGGCGTCAGCGGCGAGACGATCCGCATGGTGGAGAGGCGCGCGCGCGAGGACAAGTGGATCTTTGCCGCGGGCGTCATCGTCTTCTTCGCTTTTTGCTGGCTGGTGCTGCACTACCTGCGGTGAGGGTTGCGTGCGGGGGGTAGTGTGGGCATGGATGGAACAGAGGGCGGCGGCATTTAATTGGGAACAGGGAGCGTGGCGTACAAGGTTCTTATTCGGAATAAGCATGGCATATACACAAGTCGCGGAGAGCGTCCAAAGGCTTTCGTTTTTTTCTTCTTTTATTTTTCATATCTTCGTTCTACGTATTCTTTGATAATGACAACGGCGGTCTTTCTTGACCCGTCTCATGTATCGTCCTCGTTGTCAACCTGTCGTAGCGCCACGGTGAAGAGCACATCCGCCGTCGTCTCAATCTCGACCTGCTTGGTGTCGGGCAGTACGTGGTTGCTGGTGCTGAGCTGGCCGCCAATCTGGCTCAGCCAGTCGGTGACGTCCCACTCGAGGCCGCGGGTGGTGATGCGGCTGGGCTCGCGCAGGGGCACGATGCCGACGTGCTTGGCGAAGACGTCGTGCTCGCCGTCCTCGCGGACGTGGATGCGGTGGCGGCCGGCCTTGAGCAGGAAGGTCAGGCTGGAGCCGGACAGCAGGAAGAGGCGGCCGGCGTCGTAGGCCGGGCCGGGCTGGAAGAGGTACAGGTGGTGCAGCTGGCTGAGGCCCTGGTCGACGCGCCCGCCGATGCCGCCGAGGGCGACAATGTCCATCTTGTACGAGTCGCGGATCCACCGGATGGACTTGCCAAAGTCGCTGCTCTCCTGGTCGCGGTCGTGGATCACCTGCGCCGGCTGCGGCTGCGACGAGTAGAAGTCGCGGACGGTCGGCGTCAGCGAGTCCAGGTCGCCGATGATGGCTTGGAGGTTGGACTGCGCTCGGCGGGTTAGTGGTGTGCGAGGTTCATTCCGGCGCGGGCAGGGAAAGTCTTACAAACTTCCCCTGGAATGAGGAAAGCTCATACAGGCGGTTGGCACCGCCATCCGCCGCTACTCTCACCGATGCTGCATGATGCAGGGTTAGGGCAGATGGTCAAATGGAGTCGCGCGGGAGTATGCGAGTGCACGAGAGCCGCATCCCAGTAGTATGAGACCACGGACTCGTCATTTAAGCGGCGCACTCACAGTTATTCCATAGCTTTCGCAGCGTGGTACCATTTTTCAATGGCTGGTTCAGCACAAGCAGAGCAAAGTCGTCGGCGAGCTCGCTGGCCTGCAGGAACCTCGCAGGATGCCACTCGAACACCTGCAAGGAAGCCATGTCCTAAGCGCAATTGGCAGGTCGACCCAGGCGCTCGGGGTAATATTGTACCTGCAGTAGAGAGACGACAGCCGATGCAGGGCAAAATCGCGCGAGGCTATGGCGGTCTCTTGGGCGCCGTGTGGTGCCGTTTGATGGCCTTTTCGCAGATGCAAGCGTGAACCCTTCCAAACCGACACGCCTTCTTCTCTCCTCTGCGTATTTCTTGCAAGCTTTCGACTTGCATTAGTCCTAGCCCTGCTGTCGCAGACGCCACGCAAAAGCGTGGTTAATCCTCGGCATGGCGCGCTGTCGTGAGTCGTGTGTGGGTTGCAACTTGTCGCCGCTACGGAGCTTCAGCGCAGCTCTCCTCCGTCTGTGGACTTTTTTTTTCCCGCGCTGACCAATCGAGCCTGGATTGCGCCCAAATCTTTTCTCTCACTGCCCCCGTCCCTCCGAGATACCATCTTGCTTCTCCTTTGTTCCGTTTTGCTGTGGGCTCAATTCATCCCAGGCCGCGTGTCGTTCTTCTTTCCCCGTTTCTAATTTCTCTTCTACTACACTGGCAACCTACCATGTACCGAACAGCGCTGCGATCCGTCTCCCGCCCGGCCGTCGCTGGCCTGCGCGCTCAAGCGCTCCGATCCGCTCCGCGACGATTTGCATCAACTTCGCCGGCCGACAAATCGAGGTCCTGGAAGGGTTCCGCCGTGCGCTGGGCTCTCGCCGGTGGCGCCGTCTACTACTATAGCACCAGCACCGTCTTCGCGGAAGAGGCAATCCCTGGTACGGATGCGCCCCATCGACCGGCCGCTCCCTTGTCGCGCGACCGCTGACGCAAATTCCTATAGCGAAGCAGTTCTCTACCGCGCCATCCTCTTTCCCGGAATCCGCAGAGTCGACACAGCTCCCGACCGTCGAATCCATCATCGAGGAGAGGAAATCACAAGCCGCCGCCAAGGCCGCCGAATCCACGCCAAGGACACAGGCGACCGCTGCCTCCTCGATCGATGCGGCATCGCCCGCAGGTCTCGACGAAGAAAACGACCAGCAGGCCGCCTTCAACCCAGAGACTGGCGAGATCAACTGGGACTGTCCCTGCCTGGGCGGCATGGCCCACGGCCCCTGCGGAGAGGAGTTCAAGACCGCCTTTAGCTGCTTTGTGTACTCCAACGAAGAACCCAAGGGCATGGAGTGCATCGACAAGTTCCAGTACGTCTAGCTGCGCGCTACCCGCCACCGAGAACTGGCCACTAACGATGGCATCTACAGGGGCATGCAAGAATGCTTCCGCCAATACCCCGAGATCTACGGTGCTGAGCTAGCCGAAGCCGACGACGCCGAGGATCTCCCCGCCGACCTCGAGCAGTCCTCCGAACCACAGACACTCCAAACCAGCCAGGCCAGCGAGAAGCAGACCTTCCCCGAAGACGACGAGACGGCCAACAAGCAGATCCCGCGCGCCGAGCCCAGCACCACCGAGGTTCCGGCCGTGCCGGCCCGCGAGGCAGAGAAACCTGCCGAGTCGACGCCTGCTTCCGCCTCCGTGCCCGCCGAGAAGCAGTCGGAAAAGCACGCTGACTCCCAGGCCGCCCCCGCCGCGATCCCTGAATCTAGCATCGACACAACCTCGCCGACGGCTGATTCGCAGGGCCCAAAGTGGGAGGATGCCACCGCCGCCAACAAGGACACCCCCAAGGCGAAGGAGCCTTAGAAGGCGAACTAAAACCTAGTGAACGGGGAATACGACGAATCATTTTCCCTTTTCAGGATACGAGGATGCAAGTCCGGTAGCTATCCCTTGTACTACTTTAATGGCCCGTTTACCTGGGCTTTGTACGAAGAGCAGAAAAAACGGCTTTACGATAGCATATAGATAGATTTGGGGAAAGGCAAGATGTGGGAAATATTCCTCTTGTACAAAATACTCTACATCTACACACTTCACTTCAGATAACCAGAAATCACACATTCATACAACGCCGTGCTCTTCATTCAGCGTCAACAATCTAGGAAGGCCGCCAAGGGGCTTTTCGGAATGCTCAACGAGTAGATGTTCTTTGCGTCGCCCTTTCTTCATAGGCATGCAGCCTCTTCCGAGACCGATACTCCAATACAGGGAACTCCAGCGAGTCAGTAAGGAGATGAACGTTTGAAAGTATGTATATTAACAAGTTCTATAAAATCAAGTTGCTCGTAGGATCTTTACCACTCTTGGACTTCTAGCCGCGGGACATGATAACCGCGCTTTTCATCATGCAAATAAAACAGCTCCTCCAACATCAGATACTAAACACTCCCCTTAGAAGCTCGCCACGGCCACGGCAATAGCCTGGTTGTCCGAGTGCGAGATGGACAAGGAGATGTCTCTCACGCCAGCCTTCTTAGCAGCGGTAGCAGCATCACCGTGGAGCTGCAAGCGCGTGTTAGTTAGCAATTTGAAACACAAAGTATTGACAGGAGAGTCAACTTACCGAGACTTTGGGTGCGCCAGTCTCGTCCCGGGAGATTTCAATCTCCTTCATAGCGGCACCGGCACCCTTGCTGGTGACACCAAGCGACTTAAATACAGCCTCCTTGGCGCTCCAGCGACCAGCGAAGGAGCTCTGGGGGCTCGGCGCCTTCTTGCAGTACGCAATTTCACTCGCGGTGAAGTTGCGCTCGATAAAAGTATCGTTATCAATGTTGATGGCGGCAATATCCTCAACATCGACACCAACCTTGCTGTTCTGGCTGGCAACCTTGCGGGCAAGAGTCTCCATCACCTGCTGTGTCTCCTTGGCCTGGGCAGAAGAGACCGCCTTCTCCGATTGCTTCATGAAGTTGGCGGCAAACGTCAGATCAGAAGTCTTTTTCTCCGTCGAGACACGAGCGTCAGGGTTGAGCAGAACAGAGCTGAGCTGTTCGTCAGTGTAAGGAGCTTTCGACTTAGCAACGAACAGGCTGTTGTTGATGAGGCCGTTGTGGAAGAAGCGGTATGCCTTCTTCTGGCGAGCCTCGACCTTACTGCAGTATTCATCATAAGTGCGCTCATCAAGAGTAGCAAAGAGGTACTTCGGGTGAACACCGATAGCTTGAGCACCCTTTTGACCGAAACCGAAAGAGGTCACGGAGAATGCCTTGATGCCGTCGGTCTGGATGCTGCGGCTGGGGTAGAGAATCATGTCGAACTCTTCCATGATAGGGTCGACATTGTCGGCATTGCGGTTGCCAGGGACCAGGCCAGTATTGAGGACCTGCAGGCATCCGTTCATCATCCAGGCACCAGCGGCACCCTTGGGGTGACCGGTAAGGTACTTCTGGAAAATGCCCAAAACCGCGTTACCCTCGGAACGGCCGAGATGGCGAAGCTGCTGGCAAATGACAGAAGATTCATTTTTATCATTGGCCTTTGTGGAGGTACCATGGAAAGAAGCAACACCAAGATCATCGATAGTGAGGCCCCAGGTGGCAAGGGCACCACGAAGAGGAGCGATGCTGGGGTCACTCTTCCAGAAGTTGTTGCCCATGCTGCGCAGAAGCTCCTTCTCCTGACGAGCAGCCTCCTTCTCGATGTGCTGAACGCGCTCGTAAGCGTATTCCTTCTCATCGAACTCACCCTGCTGAGACTTCATGGCGCTGATTTCGTCATGAATAAACTCGAGCTCGGACTCATGCCACTGCTTGATCTGCTTCTTGCGGCGCTCGATCTGGCGACGGCGGTAATCGATATCCAGGAGAGGCGAGGGGAACTTGCCAGCATGCTCACGAGCAGTGGTGAGGACACCTTGGCCGGGAGCAGGAACAGAGCGGCCAATCTTGTCGGAGGCTGTGGTAGTAAGAGCGAGGATGCCGTGGATGGGGACACCCATGTCAAGGGCAAGTTTGGCGGTCATTATGACCTGGATACCACAGCCCTGGGACTCCATGAAACCGTTTCTGGTGGTGGTGGTGGGACGAGACATCTCCTTCGGTGTGCGGCCATGGGCCATCTCATCAACAGTATTACTGGTGGCCTTCATGTTGGCAAATTCATAGGAGCCCTCTTCACCAAAGTCGTCGAAGCCACCAACGAAGCAGACGCGAGCCTTGCCTTCCATGATGGTCTCGTATCCAATGTCGACAGACTCAACAGCGGTGGCGCAAGCACCGACTGGCGTCTTGATGGGGCCAGAGGAAGAGATGAGCAACATGTTGACCCATGCGGCCATGGTGTTGATAAACGACTCCTGGAGAATATCGTTCTGCAGAGGCTGGTCAAGGTAACGGTCTTTGTGCATACCGCGCAGCGCGGTAGCACCACCCATGCCAGAACCGACGCAGTTGCCGACCTCGGAGACGTGGACATACTTGTAGAACTCGTACGGATCAGTAATGCCACTGGAAAGTAGAGCCTCAGCGGTGGAGACGAGCAGGAAGAGAGTAACAGGATCAACCTGATCAATAATGTCCTCAGGAATACCATATCGCTTAGCGTCCCAGCCGGTCGGGATCTGTCCAGCGACAAGGCGGTCGAAACGGAGGGCCTTGGGAATCCAGAGAGAAGCTCCCTTCTTCAGACGAATGAGGTATTCGCCGGTTTCAGGAATCTCAAAGACCTCAACCTTGTCGCCATGCTCACGTTTGAACTCCTCAGCAGTCTCCTTTGAGGACTCAAAAGGCTCGAGATCCTCCTCAATAACGACCTCATGGAGAAGCTGCTTCTTGTTGGGGTCGTAGCCAGCGAAAAGCTCGGGCTCAATCAGACGGATACCAGAGTGTTCCAGGATGAACTTCTCATATTTGGCCTTGATGTCCTTGTCGTCGACAGGGTCACCAGTCTTCGCATCAACCCAGCCGGCGTAGGGCTTGCCCTTGATAGGGCCATTGTGGTTCTTGATGAGGCCCATGATCCAGGCCATTTCGACGCAGCCCTCGAGTGAGAATTCACCGAAAGCTTCCATCTCCCAGCGAGTGCGCGAGTTGCCCCAGGGACCAACTTCAGCGAAACCAGTGACAACGACAACTTTTTCGAGGTCGACCATACCCTTAAGCTTGTCATTGAGGGGGGCGACCTCTTCATCCCAGTCAGGCAGAGGAGGGAAGTCGAACTTGATGTTGGCACGGGGGTCAATGATCTTCTTTTTGTAAAGGACCTCGGATTCTGCTCCATTGACAATGGTGTTCTCAATGGCACTCTCCTTCGTCACAGCCTTGCGGATCTCACTGGTCTCCATGATATCCTTGCGAAGCTTGGTCATGGCCTCGTTCAGGTTGGGGATGAACTGCAGGCCACCGTTGAGATCAGCGAAGACGGGCTCAGACTGGCACAGGTCAACAATGGTGGGAGACATGAGGCCAAGCAAGTTGAAGGCCATCTCCTGCTGAGAAAAGGTGCGAACGCCGAAAGCCTCAACGCCCTCGGCAACAATATTGTTGCCAGACATGAGACCAGTACCGCGAGTCCAACCAATGACAGCGCCGCAGATGGTGAGGTAGTTGGCCCAGCTCTCAGAGTACCATCTATTGAAGAGGGTCTCGAGGGCAAGCTTGGACTCGGAGTAGAGACCGTCGTTTCCAAAGGTGCCGTGGTTGGGCGAGAGAGGAAGGACAACCTGGGCGGGACGGGTCTCGAAGCCACGCTCTGCCTTCTGGGCCTTGACGCATCCGAGTAGGCGGACAAGGTTAGTGAGCATGATGCGATGAGCGAGCTCAGAGCGCGAGTCAATGCTATCGATCTGGCGGCCGTTCTCAGAAATGGCGGCAAATGGAACAATATAGTCAAGATCCCAACCCAAGCCGTTCTTGGGGTCATAGATGTAGTTGATAAGAGCTTCGACATCTTGCTTGCTACCCTGGTTGAAGGGAACAACGACAACCTGAGATCCGCGAGAGCCATAGCGAGTGTACATTGACTGGTAGTACTCGGTCACTTCCTTGGAGAAGCGGCTAGTGGTTACCACCACGCGAGCACCGCCGCTGATGAGGCCCTGGAGGACTTCAGCACCAATGGAGCCAGCGCCAGCGCCAGTCATGAGAACATGCTTGCCAGTGTAGGTGACACCAGCACGGGCAGCCTCCTCGAGGCAGTCGAGGTAGACGGAAGTAAGCTTTTTGCTGTAGTCCCAACCGTGAAGAGACTTCTTCTTGAGATGGAGGAAGGGAATGGTCTCAACGCGGCCCTTGTTGTTGCTACTACCTTTGAGGGTGGTAGCCTTGCGGCCCTTTCCATATTCCTTGGGGATGATTTGGCTTTCGTTCATACCAAGAGATCGGAGCACGTCACCGTAGAGACTCTTGATTTCAAGCTGAGAGGTCTTGGACATCTTGTGCTGCTGCTTGATGAGCTTATAAATGCGCTGGAGATCGCTCTGGACCTTGGTACGGTTACCGTACTCGGAGATTTTGCCACCCTCGGCCATCTGCTGCACGTAGTGCTCGAGCTTTCTGCAGCTGGCGCGGGGCACTTCCTCGTAGTTGAGGTTACCACGAGCGTCAACAGTGGTGCGAGGGCCTGTCGGGACAGCTACATCCTTGTAGTGAGGAGCGACATTCAAGACGTCCTTGCAGTTGTCGATGAGCTGGTATCCAAGCTCCTTTGCAAGCTGGTATGTTTCGCCTCGGTCGGTCGGACAGTTGTCGATGTGGTACTGCATGAAGTCAAGCAGCTTGGGGTTGGACTTGTTCATGATGCGGATACACTGGCTGACAATTTCACGGTCAACGGTCTTGAGTCTGCCGAAAATGATTTCAAAGTACATGCTCAGACCGTCCTGGCGGGCCCAGTTCCACGAGGAGTCGTATGTGCGAGCCTTGAGAGGGCTGAAAACAGGCTCAATGCCGGAGGCATAAAAGTCGCCGTGCTCCGCCGTCCAGAGGTCAAGCTGTGCCTGCAGAACTTTTTCAGACTGTTGTGAATCGATGAAAGCCTTGTCGCCAGAGCGGAGGTCCATCTTGAGGTAGCGAGCGAAGAGCTCGAGCTGCTGCTTAAAGAGAGCGCGCTGGTCCTTGGTCAGGGCATCAATGGCGGCGGGGTCCATCATCATACCGCCACCAGC
>LUFD01004697.1:43682-56755 GCA_003025255.1 Cordyceps pruinosa
CTGGGTAACATCGTCGAGGAAAGCTTTGGCGTCGCCTTCGGCTCCGAGACGGGCCGCGGGCTCCATAGTCAGAGCGAGCAGCAGCGCACCGTCCTGGCGCCCAGAACCAAGACCCCATCGTGTCTCAATATACTTGCGCGCAGCTGTGATGTTGAAGCCACCGGGCATCTTGGAGGAGATGAGGCGGGCGATGAGGGACTGGGAGACTTTGCCCAAATTGCCGTCGAAGGTGGGCTGAATGGACGCACCGAGCTCATCTAGAGGGGTATCTTCGGGCTTTTCGGGAGTAGAGCCGAATTCTTTTCCAAGATCACCGAGAATCTCATTTTGTAGTGTCGACTTGCCGCCAACCAAGTCTTTGATGGCTTTGCTCAGCGGGACATCGAGCAGAGGCTTCTTTAGTTTTTGTGCAATGAGGGCGCGTACAATGTCGACAGCTTGGACAGGCTGGTCGGGAACCTGAACCGCTGGGCCGGCACTGGGCGGCGGTGGCGCAGCGGCGGCGCCGGCAGGAGCAGAGGCAACCGGCGCAGCACCCTCCGACGCTCCGGCAGCGGCAGCGGCGGGTTCTGGCTCGTCTTCAACCGGGTCGACGTCGTAGTAGATTTCTTTTGCGTCCTTGTTGTAACAAAGGATCTGTCTCTGAACGGATTTCGCGGCATCATAGGCTTCATACTTGGAGGCCAGGGTACGCTTGGCCATGACGCCAAGAGTGTCGGCAGGCCCGACCTCTACCACGCGCTCCGCCGTCCTCTCGGCGAGGAAGACGTCCTGCGTTTCGATCCATCTGACAGGCGAGGCGAATTGATAGGCCAGAAGCTCGATGAGCAGGGTGTGGGAGAGTTCCTGTTCGACTTCGGGACGCATTTTGAAGGGGCAGTCGAAGATAGGGGGTCGAATGCGAGAATCGAGAATGTATAGAGAATCGGGTCGCAATGGCAATTGGAAGCTGCAGTCAATGGCAAGGAGCAGGCGGCGCCGGTGCTGCGATGAAGTATTGTGTTGGGAGGAGTAGAAATTAAGGGTTCCGCGCAACCCAGCTTAGAGCGGCAGCTTTGGAGAGGCGATTCCAAGGCCGGTGGGAGACAATGGTACAGGCAAGGTCGGAGGAGAATGAAGAGAAGGATGGATGCAAGTATTAGGATGTAGGACGAGAGAATTGCAAGAGAGGAACGAGGTACCCGAGTCTCCCAGACAGGACACGACGCGATGGGCAGAATTTTGGGAGGGACGAGACGGGACCAAACGGAGTTTGAGGCAGGCCTGGGGTGGTGTGGCGGCGAGGTGGCGCGGATTGCAGCGGCTTGGATTGTTGAACTGGGAGCCCCACCTAAAAGTCCCCAAGGAGAGCTGCGCTGGAAAAACGAATTGGGGGATGTTGCAGCAACTGGCGCAGCCAAAAGCAGTCTGCGCAGCCCACCTGCAGCAGGGCGACTCAACCAGATTTGCGGGCTAAGCCTAAGACGGAAAGGCGCACTCTTACGGGAGAGGATTGGAGACACTAATGTCAAAAGCCGGGCTACTGGCCACTGGTGGGAAAGGGGAGTTGACAACGTCGTGGTGCCGTTGCTGATGCAAACAACTCGGCAGAGCGTGCATTCAACAATTTCGTTGTGTGCCTATAATTGGTGGTGGCCTACTGTGCGATACGTAGACGTCTTTATTTACGTCATTTCTATATTTGCCCCTCCATCGGCAGTCTTGCTCGGGGAAACCAATACTGGCCATGTTTTCGAATACACTAATTTTTCTGCCAGCGCAACGGAAACCTGCCCCACCAAAGCACCCTGGTGCCCCTGCAAGCTCTGGAAAGCGATTGATGGGCGGAGCGCTCCTAACGTAATTTCGCTGGGATGTACAGGTACAAGGCGGCGCTAAGGAGGGGCAGGCCAGGCAACGCTGCCGCAACAAGTATCCGAATAGATACTATGTACATACAGGTAGGTAACAGGGGTTGACGGCATCACTGTCACACGCAACTTGCTGATACAGAACAGGCATTCGGAAAATCCGCCGGTATGCAAGATAGTGCAGGTCTAGAGGTGGTACAGCATGACGACGGATACTCGACACCCCGCGAGGTGTTGGTAATAGTAATACCCTCCAAGGGTTCAGCAGCAATGTGGCGGGTATGACTTGTCTCCCTTCTACACAATAACCAGCAATATACGTGGACACTGGACTCAACAATGCGATCCAAGCAAGGAGTTGGCCATGAATACGACGACACTCCCGAGCAGTCGTCATCCGTTTCCACGTCTCCGAACTGATACCCTGTAGCATCTTAATCGGGTTGCTCAGTTCTCTCGGTACCTTATCTCGGACCCCCAGATCCCGCACAATAGGCTACAAAACGCCAGAAATAGCTCATGGTTCCGGCTGTCCGTGATATCCCGGACCTTCCGGTCAATCAGACGGCAAAGACGTTGCCGGGGCTTCTTTTAGACGCCTCACCGCCTGCCTTGTTGGGCAGCTGTTCAGATAGGCTGTATCGAGCGAACGATCGACACCGGGCAAGCCACCGAGAACCCGTCGCTGCTGGTATGTTGGCAACTTGTCAGTACCAATGGGCATTGGGGCGGCTTTCAACAATCTCTGGCCACTGGTTTGGAGGCTGGCTAAATTGGCGGCTTCTGATAGGGCCAGCGAACGTTGCATGGCCCAACACGTACCATCCGACCGATGTCTGGCGTCCCTGGCGTCCATTTGGCGGCTGCAGCTGTGGCGCAAGTACCGGTACCTACATCTGCCCCTCTGTCTCCAATGCTTCCCGAAAAAAGGGATCATGGTTGCATGAGGTGACCATCCCCATCCCCAACAGAACTAATTTTTTCTTGAGTGAGGCCACGCCTCCTGTCCCTTGCTACTAAGCCAGCCAGTGAGCGACAACTGTACCTGAGGACCTTGTGCCTTGTTAGTGCTGTCACCCGCGCCCCTCGTCTGGGCTAACGTACCTACCTATGCAGCCACTACCAGGTACGTTAGACACTCTCCAACGCGCTCAGGGCCGGCTTTGCTCTCTCAGCCCAGTCCAGCTTCCCGGGCCCTCATTTTTTTCCGACTCGCCCGACTCTGGCTTGACGTTGAGCCAAACCACCTCGAGTACCAACCATTCCTGTCCCACCCATCGTCTTTCCTCCTTCCCCTCTGCATTCATCCTCTCCCTCCATATCTTCACTTCCATACAGGCTCGTTTGCTGTCGAGCTCCTAGCTTTGATCGCCATAATACCTCCTCCTAACTGGCGACCAAGCTCCCTGTTTCTCAACCGCGTGCTCTCCAAACGGCCCATCACCACTTCCGGGCAGCGAGGCACCACGATCACGATCGCCATCACGACTTCGGCAAACGGGTTTCTTAATAGGTTTGTACTGCTGCACTCAATTGGCGCAGTTCCGCACCGCTAACCACCCTGCGCCCCAGACTTTTCACGATAACCCTTTAATTCCAACCTACGATCCATTCACCATGTACGGAGCAGGAACCGGGCCTCAGACGGGCATCAACACCCCGCGATCCAGCTCTTCCCTACGCCCATTGACGCTGTCTCACGGCACCCTTGAAACTTCCTTCCTCGTCCCTACAAGCCTTCACTTCCACGCATCACAGCTAAAAGACCGCTTCACTGCGAATCTACCACCCCCCACCGACGAACTCGCCCAGGATGACGAGCCCTCCTCAGTTCCCGAGCTTGTCGCCAGATACCTTGGTTTCGTTGCCGACCAGGTCGAGAATGGCGAGGACGACGCCCAGGGCTCCTATGAGGAGGTTCTGAGACTCGTTCTCAACGAGTTCGAGCGCGCGTTCCTCCACGGCAATGAGGTCCACGCACTCGCCGCCACCCTCCCCGGCATTGAGTCCAAGAAGCTTGAGGTCATCAAGAGCTACTATGCTGCCCGCAGCGTCTCCAACAGAACGATTAAGCCTCACGAATCTGCTCTCCTGCGCGCTGCCGACGATGGCGCGGCCGACATTTACACTATTTTTGGTGGCCAGGGCAACATTGAAGAGTACTTCGAGGAGCTTCGCCAAGTCTTTACCACATATTCCGGCTTCGTTTCTGACCTCGTCACCAACGCCGCCGAGCTGCTTCAGACCCTCTCCAATGATCCCAGCGCCGAAAAGTCATTCGCCAAGGGCCTGGATATCATGAACTGGCTCCAGCACCCTGAAGCCACGCCGGACATCGATTACCTCATCTCGGCGCCCGTCAGCTTCCCCCTCATTGGTCTTGTGCAGCTTGCACACTACGAAGTTACCTGCAAGGTTCTCGGCATCACCCCTGGTCACCTTCGCGAGCGTCTGCGCGGCTCTACTGGCCACTCTCAGGGCATTGTTATGGCTGCCGCCACCGCTGCTGCTGACTCCTGGGACTCGTGGCGCGAGATCGCCACTTCCACACTCACCATTCTTTTTTGGATTGGTACCCGAAGCCAGCAGGCCTTCCCGGTTACCTCCATGACCCCTACCATGTTGAGAGAGTCCATGGACCACGGCGAAGGTACCCCTACACCTATGCTTAGCATCCGTGATCTGTCCCAGAAGGAGGTGCAGAAGCACATTGATGCTACCAACCAGTATCTCCCCGCAAACCGCCACATCAACATTTCTCTCATCAATAGCCCCAGAAACCTGGTTGTTACTGGCCCTCCCACCTCGCTCTATGGTCTCAACTCGCAGTTGCGCAAGGTCAAGGCTTCCACCGGCCTCGACCAAACACGCGTTCCCTACACTGAGCGAAAGGTGCGCTTCGTCAACCGCTTCCTTCCCATTACTGCCCCTTTTCACAGCCAGTACCTCACCGAGGCTACGGCCATGATCGACGAGGATCTCAAGAACATCGCCATCGACAGCAGCTCTCTGGGCATCCCCGTCTTTGACACAAATACTGGTAAGGATCTCCGAACCGAGGTTAGCGGTAACATTGTCCCAACCCTTGTTCGCCTCATTACCCGCGACCCCGTCAACTGGGAGACTGCGACTGTTTTCCCTAAGGCCAGCCACGTTCTCGACTTTGGCCCCGGCGGTGCCTCTGGTCTCGGCAACCTGACCAGCCGGAACAAGGAAGGAACCGGTGTTCGCGTCATCATCGCTGGTGCCGTTGAAGGTGCTCTCGAGGCTGTTGGATACAAGCCCGAGCTCTTCGATAGAGACGAGGAGAATGCCATCAGATATGCCATTGACTGGGTCAAGGAATTTGGCCCCAAAGTGGTCAAAAATTCAAAAGGTCAGAAATACGTCGACACCAAAATGTCTCGTCTACTCGGTCTGCCACCTGTCATGGTTGCTGGTATGACTCCCTCTACAGTTCCGTGGGACTTTGTGGCCGCCACTATGAACTCTGGCTACCACATTGAGCTTGCGGGTGGCGGCTATTTCAACGCCAAGTCAATGACCCAGGCTCTTGAGAAGATTGAAAAGGCTATCCCCGCCGGTCGTGGTATCACTGTCAACCTAATTTACGTCAACCCTCGTGCCATGGCTTGGCAAATTCCCCTCCTTGGCCGTCTTCGCGCTGAGGGTGTCCCGATCGAGGGTCTTACTATCGGCGCCGGTGTTCCTTCCATCGAGGTTGCGCAGGAGTACATCGAGACTCTGGGTTTGAAGCACATTGCTTTCAAGCCTGGCTCAGTCGAGGCTGTTCAGGCTGTCATCAATATTGCCAAGGCTAACCCGACCTTCCCTGTCCTTCTCCAGTGGACTGGCGGCCGTGGTGGTGGCCATCACTCCTTTGAGGACTTCCACCAGCCTATCCTACAGATGTATGGTCGCATCCGTCGTCAAGAGAACATTATTCTTGTCGCTGGTAGTGGTTTTGGTGGCGCGGATGACACCTACCCTTACGTTACGGGTGATTGGTCCAAGAAGTACGGTTACCCTCCTATGCCCTTTGATGGCTGCCTCTTTGGTAGCCGCATGATGGTTGCGAAGGAGGCGCACACCAGTAAGAATGCCAAGCAGGCCATCATTGAGGCCCCTGGCCTTGAGGATGCTCAGTGGGAGCAGACCTACAAAGGACCCGCTGGTGGTGTCATCACCGTCCGATCTGAAATGGGTGAGCCCATTCATAAGCTCGCTACCCGTGGTGTTCGCTTCTGGGCTGAAATGGACCAAAAGATTTTCTCTCTGCCCAAGGAGAAGCGTGTTGCCGAGCTCAAGAAAAACCGCGAATACATCATCAAGAAGCTCAATGATGACTTCCAGAAGGTCTGGTTCGGTTGCAATAGGGAGGGCAAGGCCGTTGACCTGGAAGACATGACTTATGCCGAAATTGTTCGCCGGCTTGTTGATCTGCTCTACGTCAGGCATCAGCAGCGTTGGATCGATGCCTCGTTTGCCAAGCTCACTGGCGACTTCATTCACCGCGTCGAGGAGCGTTTCACTACGTCTCCGGGAAAACCTTCGCTTCTGCAGAGCTACGCTGACCTTGATGAGCCATATACTGCCGTCAAACGCATTCTTTCATTCTATCCCGATGCCGACAAGCAAATTGTCAATGCTCAGGATGTCCAGCACTTCTTGCTACTGTGTATGCGCCCTGGTCAGAAGCCCGTCACTTTCATCCCTGCCCTGGATGGCAACTTTGAATTCTTCTTCAAGAAGGACTCCCTGTGGCAGTCCGAGGACCTCGATGCCGTCATTGATCAGGACGTGGGCCGTACCTGTATCCTGCAGGGTCCTACCGCCGTAAAGTTCTCCACCATTTTGGACGAGCCTGTTAAGTCTATTCTTGATGGCATCCATGACTCTCACATTGAGTATCTTACTCGTGACTATTACGGCGGCAAGGAGAGCTCCATTCCTACCATTGAGTATTTCGGTGGTGAGCTGGTAGAGACGGAGATCCCCCTAGACATTGAAGGGCTCACAGTCAGCTACGACGAACACAAGAATACCTACCGCCTTGCCTCCGGCGCCAGCGCCACTCTGCCTTCGCTCGACGCCTGGCTCTCCCTGCTTGCAGGCCCCAACCGGAACTGGCGTCATGCGCTGCTTATGTCCGACGTTGTCGTTCAAGGCCAAAAGTTCCAGACCAACCCCCTTCGCCGCATCTTTGCCCCCTCTCGTGGCTTGTTTGTTGAGATCAACTATCCTAATGATCCTTCCAGGACTGAGATTGTTGTTAAGGAGCAGCCCCGTTATAACCAATACGTGACTGTCATTGAAGTTAAGCTGGCTGCTAAGAACGAGATTCTCGTCAACATGATTAAGGACACCACGGCTCTTGGACGCCCCTTGGGTCTCCCCCTGCGCTTTACCTACCACCCTGAGGCTGGTTACGCTCCTATCCGCGAAGTTATGGAGGACCGCAATGACCGTATCAAGGAGTTCTACTGGAAGGCGTGGTTCGGCGAGGATCCTATGGACCTTGATGCTCTGGTTACCAGCAAATTCGACGGTGGCAAGACTACTATTACTGCCGAAGCCATCAACGATTTTGTCCACGCTGTTGGGAATACTGGTGAGGCTTTCGTTGACCGCCCTGGCAAAGTCGTCTATGCTCCCATGGACTTTGCCATTGTTGTTGGATGGAAGGCCATCACCAAGCCCATCTTCCCTCGCACGATTGATGGTGACTTGCTCAAGCTCGTCCACCTTTCCAATGGCTTCCGAATGCTTCCCGGCGCAGAGCCTCTGAAGAAGGGAGATGAAATCTCTACCACTGCCCAGATCAACGCCGTTATCAACCAGGATTCTGGCAAGATGGTCGAGGTTTGCGGCACCATCACTCGCGATGGTCAGCCTGTGATGGAGGTTACTTCTCAGTTCCTCTACCGCGGTGCTTATACAGACTTTGAGAACACGTTCCAACGCAAGGTTGAAACCCCCGTCGAGGTTCACCTGGCCAACAGCAAGGACGTTGCTGTCCTGCGCTCCAAGGAGTGGTTCTCTACTGACGAGATGCCCAACGACTTTGACTTGCTTGGAAAGACTCTGACTTTCCGCCTCCAGAGTCTTATGCGTTACAAGAACAAGGATGTTTTCAGCACGGTTGAGACACGCGGCCAGGTGCTTCTTGAGCTCCCAACCAAGGAGATTATACAGGTCGCCAGCGTCGACTACGAAGCTGGAGAGTCTCAAGGCAACCCTGTCATTGACTACCTTGAGCGTAATGGTTCTCCGCTTGACCAACCCATCAACTTTGAGAACCCCATCCCCCTCAGCGGCCGCACTCCTTTGCAGCTGCGCGCCCCCGCCTCCAACGAGACCTACGCCCGCGTTTCTGGCGACTACAACCCTATCCACGTCTCGCGCGTATTTTCCTCCTACGCAAGCCTTCCCGGTACCATTACCCATGGCATGTACTCTAGCGCTGCCGTCCGTAGCCTCGTTGAAACGTGGGCTGCCGAGAACAATGTTGGCCGCGTTCGCAGCTTCCACGCGTCGCTCGTCGGCATGGTTCTACCCAATGACGACATCCAGGTGCAGCTACAGCACGTTGGCATGGTTGCTGGCCGCAAGATCATCAAGGTGGAGGTCAGCAACAAGGAGACTGAAGAGAAAGTTCTCCTTGGCGAGGCCGAGGTCGAGCAGCCGGTGACGGCCTACGTGTTTACCGGCCAAGGATCGCAGGAGCAGGGTATGGGCATGGAGCTGTATGATAGCAGCCCTGTGGCCAAGGAGGTCTGGGACCGCGCGGACAAGTACCTGCTGGATAGCTATGGCTTCTCGATTACCAACATTGTCCGAAACAACCCCAAGGAGCTTACTATTCACTTTGGTGGTCCTCGTGGCAAGGCTATTCGTCAAAACTACATGGCGATGACTTTCGAGACGGTGGCTGCGGATGGCTCGATCAAATCGGAGAGAATTTTCAAGGATGTTGACGAGAAGACGACGTCATACACATACCGTTCGCCCACAGGTCTCTTGTCTGCGACGCAATTCACACAGCCCGCGCTGACTCTTATGGAGAAAGCAAGTTTTGAGGATATGAAGTCGAAGGGGCTCGTGCCTCGCGACAGCACCTTTGCTGGTCACTCGCTAGGTGAATATTCCGCTCTGGCCGCTCTGGCCGACGTGATGCCGATTGAGAGCTTGGTTTCGGTTGTATTTTACCGTGGCCTCACTATGCAGGTTGCCGTAGAGCGCGACGCTGCGGGCCGGTCCAACTACTCGATGTGTGCCGTCAACCCGAGCCGCATCTCCAAGACGTTCAACGAAGAGGCGCTGCAGTTCGTGGTCAACAACATTGCCGAAGAGACGGGGTGGCTGCTCGAGATTGTCAACTACAACATTGCCAATATGCAGTACGTGTGTGCTGGTGATCTGCGTGCTCTGGACACGCTGGCGGGAGTGACCAACTTCCTCAAGATGCAGAAGATTGACATTGAGGAGATGCGCAGCAACATTGAAGAAGCCAAGGGTGCGCTGCGGGAGATTATCCGGGGCTGCGCGGAGGCGACGCTCAAGAAGCCGGTTCCTCTGGAGCTGGAGCGGGGATTCGCGACGATTCCTCTGCGGGGCATTGATGTGCCTTTCCACTCGACATTTTTGCGGTCGGGCGTGAAGCCTTTCCGGTCGTTCCTGCTCAAGAAGATCAACAAGACCACGATTGATCCATCGAAGCTTGTTGGAAAGTACATCCCCAACGTGACGGCCAAGCCCTTTGCGTTGACCAAGGAGTACTTTGAGGACGTGTACAAGCTGACGAACTCGCCCAAGATTGGGGCGGTGCTCGCAAACTGGGACAAGATTACGCAGGATGGAGGCGAGGGCAAGTCTGGGAGCGACAGCGGAGTCAGCGCCGAGTACGAAGGGCCGGGAGCGGCTGCGTAATGGAGGCGGGGGAAGTGTGGTGGATGGCGTGGCTATGGGAGATGGGAGGGTGACGGTTTGACCAGTCGACGGATCGTGTTGATTCCGGTGACGAGGGGCAAACTTGTGATGACGCTGAGCGAAATGTTTGTCCGTGCTTTGTTTGAGAAGCTGTCATGGCAGCAGCACGTGGCTGAGGTCTGGCAAGCAAGAATGACGAAGGGAGAAGGCCAGGTTGGAGGTGGTGTCTGGCGAAGAAGTATTTTTAGTATCAGTATATAGTCTATAGATGTTATGATTGTTTTTATGTCGTGTAACGCAATGGTGCAATGTGATGTGTTATCTGGGGATCATAAGAGGAGAAAGAGGGAGGGATGACGTGGGCGTGCATGATATATTGACATGGACAGGGGGAAATTACAGTGCTGCAGATGGGTAACGCGGGGTAGGACGACGAGGCAGGGTGGATGAAGGAGTGGCGGGGAATCGACGAAGAAGGAATCCGAAGTAGGACGAGGATGTAGATGTGAGAGTACGTGGTGAGGCTGGCGTAGGAGATGCGGAAGGTTTGACGAGGGAGATTTGATTAAACGAACAAAGGGGAGTTGGACGGGGGAGGCGTGAGAGTGGGCGGCACGGACGGCTCCGGGCGATGAATGGCGGCGGCGGCTGCGGCTGCGGCTGCGGTGGCTGTGGTGGCGGTGGTGGTGGTGCTTGGGTGCCTGGCTGCCTGAGAGCAGTAAAAGAAAGGGAACAAGCTTGGAATTTAGCGTGCGTACCTGCTGGATACCGGCACGTGATAGGCTGCATGCTGCATGCTGCAGACTCCTCCGCTGCCTATCGGGCCCGCTGGCCCACTGAAAGGATACCACCGTGGGCCGGCCGGCTGGGACGACATAAAGTCTCGTTGAGCTCGGTGGTCGACGGGAGCAGTTTGGATGGAGATGAGGGGTTGGAACTCTTGATGATATTCTCAGCTCCATCTAGTTGCGGTTCACCTCACTTCCTTACGCACCGCCCCGGCTTTGACTGCCTGTCTTGGTTGGCGTTGGACGTTGGGCGTTGGGCGTTGGGCGCTGGGCGTTTGCACCAGCCGTTCATCACGTTTGCCATCTGCCATCCGCCAGCTGCCAGCTGCCAGCTGCCAGCTGCGAGCTTTGGCCCGCCAAGTGCTGCGCCCCCCACGCCTACGGCCTGCACCTATTTCTACAGAGTACAGAGTACAGAGCACAACGTCAGACAACATCGCCTTGTGACTTTTTTCTCTTGTCCCGAATTGTCCATCTCGCTTTGTCCTTGGCTTCCTGTCTCAATCCTGCGGCATCCTCGATTTCTGCCTACGACACAGCCCATTGGCAAACACCTCATTCCTTTTTTTAAACCTGACCCCCGTGTTTGTCAGTTCCCCCTCCGTCCTCGGCCTCGGAGTGTACCTAGGCTCGGTATAAATCTCACACCAGGCTCCCTCTCTCACCACGTTACGGCAAACAGACACAACTTCCGTGACACTAAAGCAACTTAATCTTGCCAACCTGTCGCCATCTGGTTTACTCCCCTCATACAAGATACTCTAGCACGGTGCCTACGCCACAACGCCCAGCAGGGGATCCTTGACCAACAAGTCTGGGCCAAGAATCCGGCGTGGTCCAACCAACCTGAAAACCAACACACAACCACCACCAATTGCCGCAACATGCCTCTCGACCAGCAGCGGAACCAGCTGTTGCTCGGCACCTTTGCCCACAGCAAGTCCCGTAGAGAGCTCGACATCTTCCACAATGGCGCCGTCGCCGTCGATGCCACTGGCAAAATTGTCGCCGTCGAACGCGACTGTGCCAGTCTGGATGCTGCCAAGACGCAGGCTCTGGCAAAGTTGGGCTGGGACGCCGACCACACTGACACTTACACCACAAAAGAAGCTCAGTTCTTTTTTCCCGGATTTATTGGTATGGCCACCAAGTCAACACCCCCCAAACTCTACCTCCGCGCCGTTGCTGACCGCCGCATAGACACCCACATCCACGCTCCCCAGTATCCCAATGCCGGCATCTTCGGCAAGACGACACTCCTTGACTGGCTCGAGAAGCACACCTTCCCCATGGAGGCCAGCCTCCAGGACCTCGCCAAGGCGCGCAAGGTATACACCGCCGTCGTTCGGCGCACCCTGTCTCACGGCACCACCACCGCCGCCTACTACGCGACCATTGACGTCGCCGCCACCAACCTGCTCACCGACCTGTGCCATGCCGCCGGCCAGCGCGCCTTCATCGGCCGCGTCTGCATGGACCGCCCGGGCATCAACCCGGACTACTACCGCGACGCCTCCACCGAGGCGGCCCTCCGCGCGACCCAGCAGACCATCGAGCACGTCCGCGCCGTGGACCCGGCCTTTGCGCTCGTCGCCCCGGTCCTGACGCCCCGGTTCGCGCCCTCCTGCACGTCCGACGGCATGCGCGCGCTCGCCAAGCTGCAGCGCGACGGCGGCTACCTCGCGCAGACGCACATCTCCGAGAACACCAGCGAGGTGGCGCTCGTCCGCGAGCTGTTCCCGGGCAGCCGCTCGTACGCCCACGTCTACGACGACCACGGCCTGCTCACGCCGCGGATGGTGCTCGCGCACGCCGTCCACCTCACCGACGACGAGGCCGGCCTCATCGCCCGCCGCGGGAGCAAGGTCTCGCACTGCCCGTGCAGCAACTCGTCGCTGACCAGCGGCGCCGCCCGCGTGCGCTGGATGTGGCAGAAGGGCATCGACGTCGGCCTCGGCACCGACGTCTCCGGCGGCTACTCGCCGTCCGTCCTCGAGGCCGCCCGCCAGGCCGCCCTCGTCAGCCGCACCGTCGCCGTCTACGCCGGCGGCGACGACCCCGACGAGCGCGAGCGCTGCAAGCTCACCGTCGAGGAGGTCCTGCACCTCGCCACCCGCGGCGGCGCCCTCTGCCTCGGCCTCGAGGATCGCGTCGGCGGCTTCGAGGTCGGCAAGGACTGGGACGCACAGCTCGTCGGCCTCGGCCGCGTCGCCGACTCGGGCCTCCGCGGGGGCGAGGAGGAGCAGCGGCGCGCGGCTAACGGCCACGGCGCCGGCCCGCTCCCCGCCGCCTTCAACGGGTGCGACGAGGGCAACGTCGACATCTTCGGCTGGGAGTCGTGGGACGAGATCATGGCCAAGTGGCTGTACAACGGCGACGACCGTAACACCAAAAAGGTCTGGGTCAAGGGCCGCCTCGTGCACGCGAGGAGGTGATACACCTTTCGTCTAGTATGATGGAGGTTCATGTGAGAACTCCGATTGCCTCTTTTTTTTTTTTTTTTTTT
>LUFD01004697.1:61535-89914 GCA_003025255.1 Cordyceps pruinosa
CAAACTGCATAGCTCCGGGAAGCGGCTGGCCCAGATCCCAACCATGAAAGTTGTGCTGCCACTTGGCGCTGTCGCTCAGGATCCACTGATTGTTGTCCAGCCCAGCGCCCTGCCCGGCGAGCACTCCACTCGGCGCGATACGAGGCCCGGCGAATTCCCGAATCGCTTCCGGATTCGCGCCCAGTCCGGCAGCGGAGGTCGTCGGGTACACGCCCGCAGAGGCGGGCGACGCCATGATGGGCTGGCCCCATCCATCCACCGCACCCGGCGCGTAGGCCATGTGTTGTGCCTTGACGCCCAGGTCTCGTTGGGGCTGACCCTGTCGTTGTTGAGGGGTCGCCGGCTTGCTGCTCATGTCGAGTCTCGCACTGATGGAAGCCTGGGGTCCCGCAGCCTGCGCCATCGCAGACTGAGCAAACTGCACTCTGCCGGGGCTGGGGTGCTGCTGGAAGTGAGACTGCGGCAGGTGTGATTGGGCTTCCTCCGCATGGGCCTGAGGCGACAGTCCGGCGCTTGACCTGGGCGACGGAACCTCCGAGGTGTTGTAGTGGCCGTACTGCTCATCGGCTCGCTGCAGGACCTGCACGGCGTCCTCTGGCAGAGCGCAGTTCCACTTCCTGGCCAGCACACTCAGGATGCTGAGAGTGCGTCGGGCGCACAGCCAGTCCTCGGAAATCTCCTCCAGGTGCTTGACACCATGCGTGAAGTCTCGCTTTGCGGTCTTTTCGGGGAGGTTGAGCAAGTGTATCGTGCATGCACTATGTGTCATGTATACAGCAATATTACATACTTGCCGCAGATTCCAGTTCTTCTTGTAGAGGCGCATCAGCTTGGAGATGGCACCAGCGTTGGAGGTACAAATTCTTCTAGGGGAGATGTGTGACGGAAGGGGCGAGGAAGAGGGAGAGTATTTCAGAAACGGCCGAAAGAGATGGATAAATTGCAGATGGAAGAACATGCTAGTGTGATGTTAGTGGCTGAATTTCGTACGGGAGCATGTTTGGACGTACTGCATGAGGATCACGTTGGGAAGCTGCCCATCCCCAGCTTCAAACTCTCTCGGCAGGTTCTTGCGCCACTCTTCTAGTCGCTTATGGAGTTCGCTAAGCTTCTTCAGCTCAACTGTCTTGCCGGTCGACCGATGAATGTGGTTCGGGTGATAGAAGAACAGTAAAAGATCACTGCTAATTTCGCAGAGACTAGAGAGATGGAGTGCGGCGGCGCGTGTCCTCGAAGGCTGTTTGGCCGATTCATTGAAGCCTTTATCGGTGAGTGGCACCCATGGCGAAGCATCCTCGTCGGGAAAGACGTCAAATTTGGCCACGGTGAACGTAGACTTGGGTAGTTGTGGCAGACGGCCAAGATAGTTTGACCAGCACTTGTCAAAGTTGAAGCAGCCCCAAAAGGTGATTCGACGAGCATCAATCTCTTCGTCCGTCATTACCCTGCTGTCATTGTGGCTGATCTCAAGGTCGAGGCCGATATCCTGAGCCATCCTGAAGCTCATACCGCTGTAGACCCAGCCTGTAGCCTCACGCGCGCAGCCTGCCTCACGCACAGACATAAGGGCTAGTGCTTGAACAGTGACGAGGCGAGGTCGCTCAAACTCATCGCCTTCCATAATGAGGCGCTTGGCCTCCGCAAAAAAGTGATCGCCCTTTGTTCTTGTGTCACCGGGATCGCTGCACGCTCCGGGTATGTCAGAGAAGTGACACCCCAAGGCCAGCATCGCATTGACCAGCAATGCAGAGCAGTGGGAAGAGCTTTGGCCGACAGCGCCGCGGCCCTTGGAGAAGTCGCGCCAGAACAGTTTGCGCGAAAGAGTAGTAAAGTAGGGGTAATGGTAGGTAAAGTAGAGGTTGAGAAGATGCGTGACTAAACCGACGTCACTGGTGACCCCGGTCCAGCTCGTAACAGGGTTCACGGAGGGAAGGAAGCTCTCAGCACTAGGTTCTGCGTCGTGTCCAGCGGAAGAACCACTGAGGTAGATGAGGTGGGAAGTGCCGCCGATGAAACGTATCGCGCCGTTTTCTAGGCGCAGTTCGCCCATTTTACCAGCGAGATCTCGCTCTCCGTCCACCTGGGTAGACCATCGTTCGTCGCTACTGTGCTCGGCGCTCGATCCACCGAAATCTGGACCATCGTTGAGCATTTGTTGAGCCAAGTTATCAAGGCTGTCGCAGTTGCGTATCCTGCGCACCACCTCGTCGACATCGTCTTCGCTCGCATTCAGGATGGCCTCGACAAGGATCTTGAGGGTGGCATCGTCAGCCTTCATGCCGTCCGTCTTTTCGCGATAGACACCCTTGCGGCGATGATCGGAGTTGGGGTCGTATATGCACTCGGTACCGTAGACGCTGGCGCAGGCAGCGCAGCTAGGAACGGCGCCATCGCACTTGGACTTGCGCTTCCGGCAGGCAATGCAGGCGGTGCTGATGCATTTCCTCTTGTGATTGGGGTCGGCTGCGCGGCGCGCCTTCTTCTTCTTGGGGGCAGGGCCGGGGTCGCCTGCAGTGGAACTGTCGGGCTGGTCGGTGTAGGGTTCTGGGGCCTGCATGATCGCGGCATGCGACCGATCGGCGTAGTCGGGATAAGGAATGACGGCCAGTGCCGAGTCTCGGGCGGTGCGGCTACGTTGAGGGCTCCTTGCGGGCCCGTCGGCGGCAACGCGACGGCAGCTGTCGCCGGCAACGCGACGGCAGCTGTCGCCGGCTTATCGGCAACCCGGCTCTATGGGCAGCAGAGTTGCCCCGGCGAGGCTTGCTGGCGTGACCGGTATTGGCGGCGATGCGAACGAACGGGCTTGGCCCGCCAGGTACCGCGGGCTTGCCAGAGCGGGGGGCCGCGGTCGAAGGAGGGCCAGGCACAAGCGAAACGTGTCGTCGTGGCAGGATGCAGGAATTGCGCCGGGGCGAATCAATGGCGGCGAGCGGCGAGGAAGAAAATGCTGTCCCGCAGCCGGGTGGCGTTTGGAGGGCCGGGCGATAAGAGGGAAGAGGGCACAGGACTAAGTAGATACCGAACTTGGCCCGCTGCGCGGCACGACAACAGCGAGGGGCGCGGAGGAAGGCGAGGAAGAAGACGGAGATGCGGATGAAAAGGGCTGACGGGCAATGGATGAACTGAGTTGCGGCCGGCGCAGTGCGATGGGGATCGGGGGTGGCGATGTGCCAGTACGGATATGTAAGAGAGAACTGCGCAGGTGGAGCGGGTGCATGAGCGTCCTGGAGTGGTGCGGCCCGACAGACTCGACTGAGCCATGCAACCAAGTACTGGAAGGCTAGAAAGCGAACCAATTTGTAAAAGCGCCGTCGCTGTTGATATTTCCGCCGTACGCAGGCCTCGCGCCCCCATCGAAAATCCTACGTGGACGCCTACAACCATCCGGTTAGTTCGTGCAGCTAGTCTTCGCCGCCGGTTGGATTCGGTGTCGCGATGCGGCTTGCCATGGCATGGATCGCATGCAAGGCCCCTTTTCCACGCGCGCTAGCCATGAATGCAGAGCGGCACTTCTAGACGTCCGTCAGCGGCCTGGGAGACCAACTATTGCAGGCAGCTATTCTGGTGGTGCTGGATCGCGCTCTACACCTTTGTGCTGCGGCTCGGCGTCGGGCTTGATCGAGCACCACCAGCATGCACAAGACACACAGTCGAGGAAAGATAAAGCAACAGTGCTGTATGTGGATATAGTACAATAGGCAATCTAGTACAGGGCCGCTACCCGTAGCCGGCCACTCTAGTCTACAGGCAAACCATTCCCGGCGCTTCCGTCTACCCCCTCTGGAGATACCAGTTGTGTGCGAGTTGGTTCGTTAGGTAGCTGAACGGTGTCGGCACCTCTGCCCGCCCCTTTCTCGCTACCGGATGCCGTAGGTAGACGGCCGCGCAGATGTCGTGGTTGACCTCTAGGTATCTGGGAATAAACGCAAAGGCCGCCATGAATGGCCGAGGTGCCCACGGCGTCGCGTACGGCTTTGTCTCGTCCACGGGGTTCTCCACGTCGGCAAGCAGTAGCGCCTTGAGCTTGCGCATCTCGTCGTTGGACATTCGCGCGCTGCCAACAATCTCCTTTGCTCGCTCCTTTTGCTCCTCCGACAGACCGTCCAGAGTCTGACGGTACTGCTTCTCGCGGTTGTACTGTGGCTCCTCCGTCGCATCACCGCCTTCCGCGGCCGATGCTTGTTGTGCCACCGTCTGAGTATCCAGCTGAGCCAGAACTTCTTGGTTCTTGATGACAAGCTGGAGCTCCTGCATCAGCTCCGAGACATCAAGCTCACTATCCTGAGGACGTGACAATAGTCGCTTCGCATCTGATCGAAGTAGGCGCAGGTTTCGCTTCTCTGTGGCACTGAGATTCTTTGCCTCCGATGCCAAGACGGCCTTGCAGCGTCGTAGAAATGCCTTTAATTCGTTTCCTTGCCACTTCTGCTGTGCTTCCTCAGAGAGCTCGGGCAGTGCAGCCTCCCCTTCAACAGCTTCTCCCGCATCAGCGGCAGCTTCACTGGCCGCCTCGGTCGCCTCAGTCGCCTCGGTCATCTCTTCACCCTCACCCTGGCTTTCTGAAGCAGGCGCATTCTTTTGAACCTGGGAAATACGATTGCGTTCTGACAGTTTTTCCCTGGATGCAAGCTTCTGCTCCAACCCAGGCCAACTATTCTTGTTGGACTTCTGCACTCCCGTAGCGTACATGACCTTTTCGATGTCGACTTGGAACATATCGCCGGGGTTTAATTGGTAGGATGGGTGTAATAGCTGGGAGTTTGGTTAGAATGCGTTCTCCGTGCGGCATCGAGGTTCAGAGCGCTACCTTTTTTCCATTGACCTTGACTGCACCGTGCAGTACAAACTGCCGTGCCTGTCGCACACTGGTTGCGAACATGGCGCGGAAGATGGCTGTGTCTAGTCTTCTCTCGAGAGGAGCAAAAGTCATTTGCATGTAAGGGGTCATTTCGTGGTATTGTCTGGAAATGAGGTCGTTGGGTGAAACAATCCTATCCTGCTTGACAACTGGTACAGGCACCCGTGAATATCTCTGCGCGTCAACATCAGAGGTGCTCAAGCCTGAACCACGACCAGCGGCCTGCTCGGAGCCATCGTGTGCGGCCAGATATTCAGGGGGCATGTCGACTGCCGACATGAGGCGCGGCGAGAAGAGGCGCACCCATTTCTTTTCAGGAATGTGCTCGCCGTGGTACGCGCGAGCTCTCGATTTCGCGGCCCATTTCTGCTGGAAAAAAGTCGGCGTGCCTCTGATGACGGGTTCTCTGGCGGCGTTGCGGTAGATGTTGTACATGTTATACTTGTTCCATGACTGTCGCAGTTTCTATCGGCGCAGGCTGGTCAGCGGTGTCGAGCAGGCGTTACCGCATCAATTGGAACCTGTGGTATTGCATAGGACGCAGCGGGGCACGGAAACAGTACTCACGGGTTTCGCCAGGCTGAAGAACCTGGCTGGTTTGCGCATTTTGCTCGTAGGTGCGCTGTGCGCTGTGTCTGGGCTGGATGAAGCTGTGTCGTGTGTTCAGGAGCTGGAGGCCGATTTTTTTGACTGTAGCTCGATTCGGCCGCGGTTTTTCCGACCAGGCGAGATGAGACTACGCCATATGGCCGGCACCGTGGCTTGAGGCGAAGGTCTATAATTACGGGGGGAGAGGAGTAATGATAAAATTAGTGGCTATATGGATTTATTTATTTTTTTGGTCTGAAAAATGACTGTAAAACTCCCTTCTTCGGCCAGCGAAGCTACATTGACACATGGTATCCATATAGGTGATACATCAATGAATCGGCACACCACGGTCTCTACGGCTGTTTGCTCATAAATATGTAAATGTAGGTGGATATATATAATTTATGGAACAGAGAAAACTAATTAAAGGGAACCAGCATTCTGCGCGATTACTTTACCAAGTTTGAAATTGTTGGAAAGCACATCGAGCTTAAAGCTGAGGGCAGACGTTGCTGAAATGAAGGCCATGGATCTTGCCTGCCCGCTTGATAAAGAATAGCAATAGCAGAACCAACAGGAAGAAAATAGAGAGGCCAATTGAAGATGTGCTTGAGGCAACATGTTATCTGACTGCCTTGTCTTGGTCCTGTCCAGGTGCATGGTGGGGAGCAACCACTAAACGCGGGTCTACTTGTGAGACGCGTCCCACCGACGCGGTCCGTCGTCACCTAAACCTCGACATTGTACCACAGCACGCCGAGCACGCTGACGCTGCATATCTCCGTATTCTGGGACACCTGGTGACAGATGGGCATTTTATACGTCTGAACCTGCTCATATGAGCCCCATTTCCCTGAATCATGCTTTCGACGACAGCCGCACCTGTTCCCCAAATCATGGCGCAACTCTCCTTGAAGCGCGACCAGCCTCATGATGCAGAGTCAGAATCTGCGCGCAAGACGAAAACCCGTATCCAGGGCCCGTTCTTGGACGACGATGGCGACCCCGCGGGGGAAGATGGGATACCAATGCCAGAACCACCCGCAAAGCGACTCATGCGAGAGCAAACGACCGACAACAGTGAACCTCAGTTTACCACCCCAACCGATGCGCCTCCGGCAGTCGAAATGTCCGAACCTGACGAGATAGAGACGCCAACAGGCGCTGCCCCCAATAACTCACAATCACAAGGCCCTGCATTGCCCGTCTTTTCTGGGTCATTTCTTGCGAGCCTGCGGCACACGAAATTCGACATGAAGACGTGCGATGGCAAGGCATATTCAGTCAAACAGCGGCACGTCAGTGCCGCCGTCTCATACGATCAAATAGTGGCTGCGCGTTCCAAAACAAAGGAAGGGCGAGCCAAGCGCAGCTATTACGGAATTGACATCCACGAACTCATGAATAATGCAAAGAAGGAGCTTGCTGAACGCGAAACGGAGACGCAGCCCACGCCAGATCTGCCACGCCCGTCGACTGAACAACCGGACACTACGCGGCCCGGCAAGAAAAACAAGAAGACGCTGCTATGGACTGAAAAGTATCGTGCAAGAAGCTTCATGGACCTCTGCGGCGACGACGGTACCAACCGCATTGTGCTCCGCTGGCTCAAGCGTTGGGACCCTATCGTGTTTCCCGGTGCGACAAGGTCAAATGGCGCAGTCAAACGGCCGGGCTCCAAACTGCAAGCAGAAGAGGAGAAGCCACATCGGAAAATCCTGCTACTCACCGGCCCCCCTGGGCTGGGCAAAACTACGCTCGCGCATGTGTGCGCGAGACAGGCTGGTTACGAGGTCCTGGAAGTCAATGCGAGCGATGACCGTAGCCGAGACGTCGTCAAAAATCGCATCCGCACAAGTCTGGGTACGGAAAACGTCAAGAATGTTGCCAACCGTAAAGACGGCGATGGCAACACGAAAGTGGCAAGGCCGGTGTGCGTCATCGTGGATGAAGTAGATGGCGTTGTGTCGGGCTCAGGAGGATCTGGCGAGGGCGGCTTCATCAAGGCATTGATCGACCTTGTCCTGATAGACCAGAAGAACAGCGCGCCAAGTGCT
This sequence comes from Cordyceps pruinosa, assembly GCA_003025255.1. Taxonomy (NCBI): domain Eukaryota; kingdom Fungi; phylum Ascomycota; class Sordariomycetes; order Hypocreales; family Cordycipitaceae; genus Cordyceps; species Cordyceps pruinosa. The sequence continues at coordinate 69,042 of LUFD01004697.1, forward strand.
GCGTCGTACGACAACTCGCGAAAGAAAAAGAAGGGTGATGACTTCCGCCTGATGCGGCCCTTGGTTCTCATTTGCAATGATGTTTACCACCCCTCGCTGCGCCCGCTTCGGCAGTCCAATCTCGCCGAAATCATCCACGTCGGAAGGCCGTCGATCGACGCTGTCGTAGGCCGACTCAAGGCTGTGTTTGAGAAGGAAGGCATTCCCTGCGACAAGGACGCCTCCAGGAAGCTGTGCGAAGCGGCGTGGGGCATGACAAGCGGCATCGACGCAAAGCGCGGCGCTGAGAGCACCGTGGAAGGCGACCTGCGTGGCGTCATGGTCGTCGGCGAATGGGTGGCTGCGAGGTTCCGATCGTCGCTGGCGATGTCGGCGCCGCGCCTAACGAGACAATGGATCGAGTCGCATATCCTGAGTGATCTCTCCAGCGGTGCCGCCGGGGCCAGAGGGCTAGGGCGCGGCAATGTCAAGGATATCGTGAGCCGCCTGTTCCAGGAAGGCGGCGGGTTCCCCAAGCAGGCCATGGACCTGTCTATCTCCAAAAACACGCAGCATGAACAGCCCAAGACGGAGCTGGGGTTCAACGAGCAGGTCAAGAAGCACGCCATGGACCGTCTTAGGCAGATGGTTGAGACAAGCGGCGAGATCAGCTACATCATGACAGAGATCATGGCCGAGTATCCCAACCGCGAGTATAACGATGATCTGTACCTGAGCAAGCCCACCCAGGCGTACGACTGGCTGTTCTTCCATGATGCCTGCCAGTCACGGCTCTTTGCCAGCCAAGAGTGGGAGCTAGCGCCGTACCTGTCCCAGCCGGTCCTCGCCTGTCACCATCTCTTTGCTTCCCCGAAACGCCATTACGACGCGGCCACCACCGGCGGACGCTGGGGCGGCGACGCGAGCGGCGAGGACAGCGGCCCGCCGGTGCCGTTCTCGGGCCCCCGTGCCGACTACCAGGCCAATGAGGCCGAGAAACACAACCGCGCCGCGTTGCAGGCTATGCAGGCGGGCTTGCCGCCGTCACTGATGCGCTCGTTCCGCAGCGCCGAGGATGTGGCTACGGACCTTCTGCCTTACCTCGCTCGCATGATCGCTCCGGACGTTAAGCCTGTGCTGATTGGCGGCAGCGAGGGCACCACCGCCAGTGTGCGTAAAGAGGGTGAGCGCCTCCTCGTGCGCCGCGCCGCCGAGATCCTCGCCGAGATTGGCATCGAGCTCATCAAGGGTAAAATTGAGGCCGACACGATGTCGAGCCGTGCGCCGCAATGGGTCTACCGCATGGAGCCGTACGTTTTATCCTCTCCCCAGCACCTAGCTATCGCCAAGACAAGAATGCTAACATCCTTTGTTAACTAGTGACATTGATGCACTCGCCAGCTTCGAGACAGGCGCGACACTGCTCTCCGCGCAGGCACCGACGCGCTACGCTGTCCGCCAGGTGCTCGACCAGGAGCTTCGCCGCACCGTGGCGTTGCGCGAGAGCCACGCCCGACAGGCGCGCTTCCAAGCCGGCGCGGATTCCGTGACCGCCGTAGCACCGCCCTCTACGGCGGCCGCAGCCGCAGCGGCCAAGGCGGAAGCGGCAGGTATGGCTGGGCGCGTGCACCCCCACGACGATAAGGAAAACAACGACGCAGACAAGCTGGAACCTCCGGCGCTGGTGCGAAAGGACTTTTTCGGGCGCGTCGTCCAGGTCCGGCCGCTGGCGGAGCGCGGCGGCTCGCAGAGCCATGGCGACGAGCAGGCGGCGGGCAAGAAGCGCAAGGTATGGGTGACGTACCACGAAGGTCTGAACAATGCGGTGCGCAAGCCCATCTCCCTGGCCGAGTTCCTGAAGCCGCTGTGACGGGGGCAGGCCAATTTTGCTACATATACATGCGTGTTTTTGGGCTCGTGCGGCATACTCTGGCATCGGCGTTTAGGATACTCATTGTTTGCTTGGTTTGCGCGTGATTTCATCAGAGCATAGATATATGAAGGAATATGGACATGGCATTCTTTTCAGCATGACTCTATTCAAACCGGGGTTTACGTAGATGTACATTGTTCCAGATGACAACCTGTAACCGTTTGTGCGTGTAACCAAAAGCGAAGCATAAGTACCGTCATCACTGCAGAAAACTTGAAGAAATTTTCATCACCACCGCCTCTACCTTCACCACTGCCCGACAACGCCCGCTACAGCTTCGACTTGGACCGCTGCGGGGGCGAGATGAGGGGGTCGTACACGCTGTGCGAGAGGCTGTCGCGCGGGGTGGCCGTGTGCGCGAACAGGCTGCGGGTGTCGACCATGCTCTCGGTGAGGTCGGCGACGGACGGGGCGCCGAGGAGGCGCATGTTCATCTCGAGCTCGTCCTTGAGGAGGTCGACGGCGCGCTCGACGCCGGCCTGGCCGTAGCCGCCCATGGCGTACAGGAACGGGCGGCCGATGCCGACGCCGCGCGCGCCGAGGCACAGGCACTTGAGGACGTCGCTGGCGCGGCGCACGCCGCCGTCCACAAACACCTCGAGCCTGCCCGCGAGCCCGTGGCGGCGCAGCAGCGGCATCGCCTCGGCGAGCACCTCGACGCCCGACGGCGCGAAGTCGAGCTGGCGCCCGCCGTGGTTGGACAGCACGACGCCGGCGACGCCGAGCCGCGCGGCGCGCAGCACGTCCTCGACGCGCTGCACGCCCTTGAGCACGACGGGCATCTTGGTGATGCTCTGGAACCAGGGTATGTCCTTCCAGCTCAGCGACGGGTCGATGAAGGACGAGATGGCGCGCGCGGCGCCCTGGCTCGTGTCCGTCTGCGCGCCGGCCTGCACGCTGGACCCCTGCTCGTCGAACTTGCTGCGCATGTCCTTCTCGCGGCGGCCGAGCATGGGCGCGTCGACGGTGATGAAGAGCGCGCGGCAGCCGCGGCGCTCGGCGTGCTCGACGATGCGCCGCGTGACGGCGCGGTCCTTGTTGACGTAGAGCTGCAGCCACTGCACCTGGTCGCCGCGGCGCGCGTCGACGATCTCGTCAAAGGAGCACGACGCCAGCGTCGGGATCATCTGGATCACGCCGCGCGTCTCGGCGGCGCGCGTCAGCACCACCTCGCCCTCGGGGTGCCCGAGCTTGCCCAGCGCGGTCGCGGAGATGTAGAAGGGCACCGACGTCTTGGCGCCCAGCATCGTGGTCGAGAAGTCGATGTGCTCGACGTCGACGAGGACCTGCGGGCGGAACCAGATGCGGTGGAACGCGTTGTGGTTTTCTCGGAGCGCCTGTTTTTTCGGAAAGGGGAAGGGTTAGCCGTCAGGGTTCGCAGGGGAGCTACGGGTGACGGGTGGGACAGTTCTTTTGCGTACGATTTCGTCGTCGGAGGCGCTCGAGTAGTAGCCCCAGGCCGTCTTCTTCATGACCCGGCGCGCGACGGCCTCAAAGTCGAGCAGGTTGTAGCACTGCGACAGCAGCGGCTTGAGGGCCTCGCGCTCCTTGCGCTCGACCTCCTCCGGGTCGTCCGCCTTGTCGGCCGCCTTCTCGACCGTGCTCATGTCGACGGGGCCCAGGTGCTTGGAGTGGTCGAGGTACTTGTCGAGGGTGTCCGGGGGGTGGATGGGCTCGAACTCTTCCGTCGCATCTTTGCCCTGGAGAACGCTGGCTCGTTAGCTGGCAATGCTTTTCGAGAGGGGCCGGGGGGTTGAGCAGGAGAAGCGTACGGCGTATTTGAGAATGATTTTCGAGCCGCCGGGGTGTTCTGTTCGGGAAGCCGTGTTAGCTGGGGTGTTGTTCCTGGTATGGGAGGCGGAGGCGGAGGCGGTGGCGGTGGACGCGCGAACCGGGTAGGAACTCGGTCACGTCGTAGGCTTTGCCCTGTAGATATGCATGTTAGATGTGTCTGTCTCCCATCCGCGTGAATGCGTCTAGAGGCGGTTCGAAGGAGGATTGGGCGGGGGGCGTACATGGACAATGACCCAGCACGAGTCGGCGCTGTTGTGCTGCGCGACGTCACCACCTTTCAGTGACGACATGGCGGAGGCGTAGGTAGGTGTGCAACGTCGAGGATGGGAGATGTACGGGGTACGGGTGTCGCAAGGCCAATCCCAAAGATGAGATCCGTTGACGGGAAATCGAGCAGACTGGGGACCGGAAGGGAGCTCAGGACAGACAGGGTGGGAGAAGAAGACAAATCAATCATGGGGTTGGACGAAAGAAAAAGGGTCGACGGTCATCCTTCCGCAATCGCAGTCGGAAGCGAATTTGGGGAAGCTGGGGCAGTGTGGGGTAAAAAGGCCGGCGGCATTACTACAGTCAAGCTCATTAGCTGGCGACGCGGTCATGGCAGAGACAAGAAAACGTATTATTCGCTTCTATTTGGATTTTTTTAGTGGCGACAGCGCCCCTAACCTGTCCTATCGTTTTCCCGGAATCTCGTTTTATCGAGCGAGGTACGGGGTTATGTACGGGTAATTAGTGGCCCTCCCCCGCCGTCGGATAAAGCGTCCCGTTGTTCCCGCTATTGCCTGGGTGCTCTATGCCAATCATGACCCGGCTGAATATCAGCGACCCGACGGCATCGCCGCCTTCCATTCTCCCGACCGCCCGCTCATCGTCGGCCTGCTTCAAATGAATCCGGACCACTCGCTACCACTAGTTGGTCACATCATGACGTAAAACATCGACATGGCCGAAACCGCCCAACGCAACGGCAGAACAACTCGATTGTGCCTTTTTCTATTGCATGCAACGAATGAACCCAATGCCCAAGCAAAAGTCGCACAGAAGTACGGAAAAATCAATTGCACTAATGTGACACCAAGACAACAAAAACCCCGACATCCAAACATTTCAGCATGCACGCATAAAAACTGTCCCTTTGTCTCCCATTAGTTACTCTTACTTCCACGCGCTTAGCCCCGCCCAAGGATCGTGTGGTTGTTGGCCCTGCCGAGCCTGTGAGCTAGGAGGATGGCCTCCCGTCGGATCGTAGTCCTGGTTTGCGTAATGCACGGTCTGCTGCGGCCCCAGCGGCGGCGGCCCCGGCGGCGGCGGCGGCGGAACGAACCCGGCAGGCACGTAGCCCGGCTGTGCGTGCTGGGGTGGCATGTGCTGCGACTGCGGCCGCGGCTGCGGCTGCGGCTGTGACTGCGATGAGTACGACCGCTGATGGTATCCCTGGTATGGCTGCTGTTGCGTGTGCCCGAACGATGATTGCGTCGCCGGTGGTGACTGCGGACCCTGCCGCATCGTATTCATACCAAAGGATGCCTGATTTGCAGGCGGCGATGTCGGTCCCGGCGTGACTCCGTACTGGCTAGGATTATACGTCGGCTGCGAGAAAGTGCTGGCTGGCGGAGCTGGGCTGGAGTAGCCGCCATACGTCTGTTGATGAGCTGGTGGCGAGTTTGGTATGCTGTACTGCCCCTGGTAGCTGCCCTGCTGCTGGTAACGCGGCGCTTGGCCCGATTGAAACAGAGGCGCTGGTGTTGGTCGTGACTTTTGCGGGGGCGATTTTGCGCCCTCCACTGACATGCGCTCCATGAGGCCGCGAAGACGCTCCTGCTCAAGCGCGGCTTGGTTGCTGCTCTTTGACGACCTTTCTCTCTCGATTTGGTCTAGAAGTTGTGCACCCTCTGCCCTGCGATTGTTGACAAAGGTCTCCACATTCTTTTCCAAGCTCTGGACCGTGTCTCTCATGTCCCCATACCAGTTCTTGGCACTCTGTAGTCCGGCATACAAATCCAGGAATTCTTGGTAGGCGCGTTTGTATCGGTTGATGACAGACGAGCGCTGTCGTTGGACAGCCTCGTATTTGCTCTGTTCCGAGCGCACCCTCTTATCTTGTAGCAAGATGTTGAATGTTGATGTCAGCTCCTTCATGAGTGCCGATTGCTTGTGGTTGGCTTGCAGCAGACGGTTTTGATGAGGCCTAAACTTTTCTAATTCCTGTTGGAAAAGCTGGGTCTCGTAGTTGGAGATGGACTTCTTGTTGAGAATCAACACCTGAGAAATATCGTCCTTGTGCGCCTGGTGGGCCTGTTAGTATACAGGGCTGTCTCCGTGTACAGAGTTAGGCTGTTTACCTTTTCTTTCAAGTCTTTGAGCACTTGATTTCTCTCGCGTTTAATCAGGTTGAGCTTCTTCAGAATGTCTTCGACGCCGGTTACTTGCTCCATTACACTCGGCCCGCTCTCACCAAAGTCGGTGTCGAGCAGGTTTGGCTCGATGCCGGCCGGGCTATTTGCTTGACTGCCACGACCCCGTGCTCGCACGACAGCGTCTTGAAACATGCGATCAACTTGGCCGGCATTGACCGCGTCACGCATTTCGTTGAAATCGGCCTCGTTCTGCTGCAGCTTACTCGACAGCTGACCATCGCTTCGCGACGCCTCGTCTAGCGCTTCACGATATCCTCGGATATCGCTTCGCAGAGTTGTCGTGAGGCGGGCGCTAGGCTGTTGAGACCACTCGGAGGTGTACTTGGAACGCATCTTTTCGCAGACGCCTTCCTCTCTATCCAAGGATGCTGAGCACTCTTCAAGCTTCTTGATAATGGCTCGCTTTTCGGAGCCTAACGAGTCGAGTATCGAAGTGGGATCGTCGTGAGTAGCGATATCTTCACACCACTGACGAAAGTTTTCATCTGGCGGAATATCTTGGTCGAACCCACCCTTGAGCACCTGCAACGCACCTGGAAGCCGCAGATAGTCCAAGCTGGCTGCCATCTCACCATTGGCAGTGTCGACATTTTCCGTTTCTGCTCGAACAAGCTTCGCCTTTTCCTCATCGTAAAGACTAGCCGACTCTGTAACGGCCATGGGCACAATCTTGGCAAACAGGTCGGGTCCGGTTATGCGCTGAATGTCCTGGCCGGCATACAGCTCACTGACAGGGATGGGCTTCGCTGCGGGCAACTTGGCGATGGTGGGCAGGCTGGCCTCTGCTGGGACGGTTTGGTGATAGATGTAATCGTTGTCCTTGAGTGCTTCCTTGTGCTTGTCTTGAACGGAAGAGTGATGGCGCTTGCACAGTTCCTGTAGTTGGGCGCCACACTCTGCGCTGAGGTTGGAGCTTGAAGGCACATTGGTGGGAAAGTTTTTGGCGAGTCGATCGGCCTCTTTGGCAAGAGCCTCAGCAGCCATGAATCGTGCGACAGCGATTCCGTGCTGGCCAGCTTGTTCGTCGGCTTGGCCCTGGTAGTACTGCGCCATGGAGGAAAAGAAGCTGGTCTTGATGGTGACCATTGTCAGCCAGACCTTTTCAAAAAGGGCTTTGGTGACATTTTCCTGGACTCCTTCTAGGGCTTGGCTGTAGAGATATGCTGCTTGGGCGGCTAACTTTGCGCGGAGAGCGATCTTGGTGTTGTCCCGGGACTGCTTCTCGATAAAGATTTCTTGGGCTTGGGCGAGCATGACGTTGATCAATGCCTTGACAGTCTCCCTGCTCAAGTCGAAGGAAGGTGCGTGAAGGAAGTTTTCGTTGATGTATGTGAACATGCCGGCGGAGGCCTGGAAGGAGTGGTATGCAACCTTGAGGGTCGAGTCATCAGCACGGTTCTGGAGGGCGGCGTGGGCGGAGAGAATGGCGGATATATTAAAGATGATGGAAGCCTTTTCGAAAGCGAGAGAGTATTGGGTGGTGGGCTTATGGGTGAAAGCATCGAACCTGTAGGCCGTGTCAGTAGGTATGGCTGGCGGCACTTGGAACCTGGCACTTGGGGTTCGTGGCTAGGCGCAGGATTGGAGAGGCGAGATACCATGTAAACGAGATTTTTATGTGCTGCTCGTCGATGGGGAAGCGCAAGTCGAGCAACTCGAGTTGGCCATAGTAGCGGTAGAGCATGTCACGACCCAAGGTGCTTTCCTTGCCAGCACCGCGCATATCTTGGCGCAGGCGGTTGAGGGTCTCGCACTCTTCGGCATAGCGCTCAGGGTCGTCACCATATGTGTTGCGGATGTAGTTCTTGAGCGGCGTGACCCAGTCAATTTCGTTGGTGGCCTTGACGGGCACGGAAATCATGGGAGACTGTGACATGTTGAAGTGTGATTCGGGGCGGAGGACGCGGCGGCGAGGATTGTCGAGGCGTGGCAGGGAGCAGGTAGCAGGGAATGTGGTCGTTGTCCCTCGTCCGTTATCCGTTGTCGGGGGCTGCGGCACCAGTAGAGACGAGGGGTCGGCCGGGGGACGTGGGCTCTCGTCGGGGAGATGGGGGTCGGGGACGGGCCAGAACAAAAGGATGTAGGTTCTGGGGTCCTGCGGTGTGATAAGATATGATCAGGTCAGGGCACAGGAGGTCGCATAAGATGCGGCCTGGTCTCGATGCGGCTCCTGGTAGTGGTGGTGTGTGGTGACGGCGGGCGGTTGGGGAATCGGAGACGGGGAATGCCTGCGTTGGTTGGGCGCGCGGCAGGTCCCGGGCGACGGCGACAACGACGGAGCCTGGGCGGCAACGCGTCAAGCAGACGGCGAAGAAAGATGAAGGAAGGAGGGATAAAGAGAATGGCGCAGAGTGGCACGAGAAAGGCGTCGAGTTCCAAGATAAATGTAGCTCACTTGCTGGAGGGCAGAGAAGCGGGGTGGAGGATGCGGCTTGCTTGGGGCTTGTGAGCGCCACACCTTGGAAGGGGGAAGCGAGCTGGCAGCGGCAAAGAGTGCTCGGCGCGTCCAGCAGGATGGTCCTAAGTATCCTGGAAAATGAACATGTATAGAAATGAAAGCAAGATGTTTTTTCTGTTTTTTTCTTCTTTGTTTTTTTTTTAGGAAACTCCCTCTGGCCATGGCCAGCAAGACGCATCTACCTGTCCCAACACCTACTGTGACCCACAATAGAGTGCCAACATCAGACCAAGTACCTCTGTATCTTCTCTTGCTTCTTCCTTCATCTTCTCGGCGCCTACAGGCTTGCAACCCTCCGTGTCTCATCAGGATTACCAATCCGCAGCCGCTTTCAACATGACAACTGCCGTCTTCCACACCCTCCTACGCCCTTCCTCTACGCGCCCGTCAACTCGCACAGCCTCCTGCTGTAGCCGCCTGACTAGCATAGCCGCCTGCACTAGTGCTAGTCAGGCAGCTCCTAGACAATCCGTTATCCAACCAGTTCCGTTACCTAGCTATGCCCGATGCCAGTCCTCCTCGTTGAAGAATAAGAGTGGCTTCGATATCGTGAATGCCACTCTGCGCCGCCTCCCCTTTCGTCCTCTAGGGCAGCCGTCTGACGTGGTCAGTATGTGGCGCCCGTAACCTCAGTGCCTATGTTGACAAACATCAAGGAATCCATCAGCATTGGCAACTCTCCTCGTGTCATACACGTTGCTCATAAACTAGATCTCTTGCCGTTGGATTGTACTGTTGTCCTACGTACCGGCTTCATAGCCGATTTGCTCCGTGCTACAGCGTCTCCCTTCAAGAAACCTCTACGCCTCCCCCTCACCACGACAGCCTCCTCGTCCCAACGCCGTCATCTACTTCATTTACCTTGCCGTATTCTCTAGCGAATAGGATGCCTCAGCGACCTTCTGGTGTGTCACTCTGCAAGCGCCAGCTCCTTAGCCTGATGCTCCTCTCCACCACCGCCACCAACTTCTCCTCCAACCACGACAGCCCGTCGCCGCCCCGGCACCGCACCCTTATTAGGCTCATTTAGATTCGGCCCGCGAGTAAACGCTTTCGCAACGAACCGTACGGTAGCGCCGCACCTTATCGGTACTGCGAGGCCGCAGAAAACGACCGACTTCCAAATGCCGGCGCGACGACAACCTCCACCATCGTCGCGCGGGGTTCTGAAGCTTCCTCGACGGCTCATCTCATGACATGCCACACAGTAGAAGGTCGAACCGAGCCATAAGAACAGAAGAGTACGGCTGACTCGGCATTCTTTCATACACCATGAATTCGTAAATCATTCGAGCAATCATGTAAGCTACCATACCCGCCCGCTCTAGAGACGGCTGCGCAGCATCGCGATGACCGGAGGCATTATCGTTCCCTCCACCTCTCCCTCGTCTTCCGCCTTGCTGCTCCCATTTACATCAGCATCGCTTGGCCGCTCGTCCGCCATTTCACCCCAGCATCTCTCCACGGCGCGCCAGTACCTGTTCGCATCGCCGCGCAGCAGCGCGCAGTGGCTCCCGCCCGGGATGGCTTCGCCGTCCACGAGGAAGCCCTTATCCCGCGCCTCCTCCATGTGCTGGTGGACGAACCGCCACGGCACCAGCCTGTCCGAGACCGAGTACAGGTACATGCGGCGCGCTCCAGGCCCAAACACCTCCGGGTCGTTCGCGCCCCGATAAAGGTCCGCTAGCGAGCCACCCCGGCCCAGTACTCCGGAGTTCTGCACGCCCAGCAGCACCGCGATGGTCGGGAACAGCAGCACGCGCCCGACCGTCTGCGCCGCCCACCCCTCCGGCAGGGAGTACGCCGCCGCCTGGAACGTCCGCCCCAGCGAGCCGTCCCCCGGGCAGCAGTCCATGATGACGCCGCCCGTCGCCCTGTCCAGGTCCGCCGCGTGGCCGGTGGCTGCAAGGGCACTCCGCGCGATCCGGGCGAGCTGGATGGCCATGTTTAGCCCGCCGTTGGAAAATATGTGCCACAGTATGGACGGTGATGATGGGGATGACGTGCTGCTGCTGCTGCTGCTGCGACGCAAGACGTGCCGTACGAGGACGTCCCGTGCGGGCTGCAGTCGCGCGTGCATCCGCGCAAAGGGCGTCACGGTGATCTCGGACAGCCGCGCCGTGACGAGCAGCACCGCCGCATCGCGGAACAGTGTCCGGTGCCCGGCCACGTAGCGCGCAATGTTCTTGGCCGAAGCACCGCCAAGCCACGTCGACAGGACTATGAGCGAGGGTCCGTGGTAGCTGGGGTCCGGCCGGCCCGACGGCTCGTAGAGGTATACGTCGTCCCCGATGCGTCGCAGCGGCGCGAGCGGCGATGAGCGAGGAGGCGGCATCGTCGGCGCCATAAGAAAACTCGTCCAAAGTCACGAGACAAGGACAAAAACGAGGGGAAAATACGGCCCCTATGTGAACAGAGATATTCAACAGATCAAGATCAGAATGCTTGGTTCTGTTTAAAATTACGTGGGAGCGGGCTTGCCCGCCGCCGCCGCCCGCCGAGCCCTCTTTAATAGTTGCCCAAGGCGAGCAGATATAGGACCACCGCGCCACTCAAACATGGTCTAAGACGGTCTAGGGCCAAGACCAAACCCATGGAGGGGGCCAGGCAAGATACGAAAAACAGGCAACGGACAAATTGGACGCAGGCCGGACCGCAAGCACCCTCCCTCCCGGCTGCCCCTCTTTGGCCTCTGCTGCCGTGAGCTTGATAGTTGCCGCGGCTCGTTGTCCGACCCTGTCGAGTCGCCAGCTGGCAAAGGTGGTGTGGCGGCTTACAACGCCCACACTATACCTGGAGCGTCCTATATGTCCCGAATATGGGCACACCAGCCGACAAGGGGTCGCACAACATCGACGATACAAGGGCAAACCACGATGGCAACGGTTGACGGCAGAGCGAAGAAAACTCTCTCACCCACACGGGAAGAAGAGCGAGAGGGGGGGGAGGGCCACACCACCTTCATCTGGGCCGTTTCACTCCCGCACCGCCGTCTTTGACCTAGTTTCGACGGCAAGAAAAGGGCAAGCACGGCAGAGAGAACCTTGTTATAAACTATGAGTCTATGACAGCTCGACAGGGCGCTTCTGCGCCCACTTCTACAGAGTCGCATGGGTGCTGCACCCTCTCGAATCGTGCCCCGGCCCACACGGCAACGCCCTGTCCCCCCCTCAAGGCTGGATCCTGGAATCCCTCGCATCTGCCTACGTGTACACGCTCTCCGTCCACGAATTGACCTGCAGTCCCCTCTCGGCCATCTCGGCATCTTGAAGAAAGTCCATCGGCATCCACACCAGGTGGCCCTTGATCTCGTCCAGCTTGGCCCGCGCGTCCGCCGCCGGCATAAACTGGTCAAAGATGTGGCCGGCCTTGACGCCGCGCGGCGGCAAGTAACGATCATAATCCGCAAATGTTTTGACTGCACACGTCCGAAAAGGTTAGCCAAGAGCGGTCCATTGAAACACTCATCATCACCAGGTCTCCCTCCCCCCTCCCCCCCCGCGTACTAAGAAATGTTCCGACCCGAAATGTCTCGAGACGGTCCCGGGATGATAACTAGCTTGGTGGGGCTCTGCGTTGCCAACTTACTGTGATCATCTGGATCGCAATGAAACAAATGACGGAAGATCTCTGTATTTCGGTCTGCCCGGCCGGTCCATAGGGCCCAGAGCTCGTCACCCAGTGGATCCTCGACAAACTGGTAGCTCTCGTCCCGGTCGTATATGTCGTTTTCGGGGTGGACGCTGGGCGGCTGGGCGTTGATGTCGTCGTCGCCCGCGTCAAAGTTCTGCGGTGGCAGCAGCCCCAGGTGCTCGCGCCACAGGTACCGGCGCAGCGTCGCGGCGTGGTGGCCGGCCTCGAACGCCTGGCCGTCCATGGTGCTCGGGATCCGGCGCGTGTCCTCCATGACGATGCTCAGCTCGCTGTCGTGGTACCCGAGCTGGCTGCGGTCGTTGAGGTTGCTGGACCCGCAGAGCACGATGCGGTCGTCGGCAATGAGGAGCTTGGAGTGGATGTAGAGTTCTTCCTGGATCCAGTTCTGGATTTCCAGCTCCGACCCGTCCTCCTCGTCCCACGGCTCCTCCGTGAGGGGACCCTGGCCGGCCATGGCATGGTGCGCTAGCGAGGGCAGCTTCGTGTCCTTCTCGGCTGGCATGGCTGCTTCGAATCTGCGCTTTGCCTCCATGGCGTTCTCGACGACGGCCGCCTTTTCCTTGGACTTTTGCTGTTCGAGAGTGCCCATGTGTTCGTCTCTCTCGTTGTGCGCGGGATCGTTGGTGCCGTGAATGCCCTCCTTCATGATTTCCTCGGCCTCTGCGCGCTGCACGTCCTGGTACTTGACGCCCGACTTCTTTTCCGCTTCTAGAAGCGCCTTGGTCCTATTAAGGCGATCGTAGGATCTCAGATTGAAGAAGAAGATGTACTGTTTGGGGTCGACGCCTTGCGCCTTGATCTGCTCAAAGATGGAGTGTTCGCCGCGACAGATGGACTTGTACTGGTAGTCCATGATGGCCCGCGTCCCGGACGCAGCGTTTTCGCGGAGATCGCCGGCGAATCCGGGAATGGCTGGAATGAGGACGATGATGCGGAATTTGCGCTCCTCTTTGGCGGCGCGGAGCACAGCGTCGACCATTGCTCGGCCGATGGTGTTGTGGATCGGGCTTTGATGCTCGCCCGTCGCAGTGATGAAGAACTGGTTTTCCAAGTAGACATAGTGCTCGGCCTTGCGAATAATTTCGCAGTATGCATTTTGGATCGAGTGCTCAGTCAGGATGCCGCTCGACCAGTCGGCGCTGGAGCGGACAATCTGCGCGTGGACGGTGCCTCTGCTGTCGAGGTTCTTGGTCGCGAGAGGCGTCAGCGGGTGCTTGACATGGTCGCCGCAGGGATGCTTAGGCCGCTGCACACCGACCAGGTCCTCGTCCTCGCCCTCGCGGCCCTCGAGGACAATCCAGTCGTAGCGGTCGTCGCGCTTGTACTTGTCGCGCTTGGTGAAGTTCCAGCGCAGGACGAAGTGCTCGGCAATGTCGTACACGCACGGCCCGATGACGCCCATGGCGACGTCGTGCCACGGCATGCGGCCGTACTCGGCCTTGCTCAGCTCGTTCTGCTGCCAGTCCTGGACGTTCTGGAAGTCCATGACGCGGTTGTTGTTGAAGTCCTGGCCGGGCCAGATCTCCTCGGTGACGCCCTCGGGGTGGACGTCGGCGAGCGGGTGGTGGTGGGCGTCCCAGCGGCCGAAGCAGAGGTCGAGGCCGCCGATGAAGGCGACGGCGTAGTCGATGACGATGAACTTTTCGTGGTGCGCCCAGTACATGGTGGTGTCGGCGACGTTCTCGAAGGGGTTGTGGTCGGGGTGGCGCAGGATGCGGATGTTGCCGTGGCCGGGGCTGCCCTCGGGGCACAGCGCCTGGAGGGCGTGCTTGGTGTGGATGGAGTTGCACGTCAGGGCGGCCTCGACCTCCTTGTACACCATGACGAAGATCTTGACGCCGGCCTCGGCCTTGCGCTTGAGGATCTGGTCGAGGCGGTACTCCTGCTTGTAGTGCGGCGGACGGCGCAGGAACAGCTCCGGCGACAGCCACCAGTCGGCGATGTAGATGGACTCGGCGGCCTGCTCGAGGGCGACGGAGACGGCCCAGAAGTAGTCGCGCCCGTCGACGTACCACTTGACGAGGTTGCCGTCGCGCTCGGGGAAGTAGGACTCGAAGCGGTGGGCGTCGCACGCGGCGGTGCGCTTCTGGTCGCAGGCCTGCTCGTGGGCTTCGTCGTGGCGGTGGTTCGAGTTGAACTAGGAGGGGGGAAATGCCAGTCAGCGCTTGCTACCGCAGAGGTCAATGGAGAGTAGAGCCCTTACTATGTTGCCGATTTTCCCGATTTGAGCCCTGACGAGGAATTAGCCAACAGCGGTCCTGCGCGAGCTCGTCGCGATGCTCCGGCGGGCGGGTTACCTCTTGTGGTGGAGGGCGACCTTGACATCGTGGAGCTTGGAGTCGTGGAGCTTCTCCCTCATGTCGCCCACGAAGTTGGTAAAGGCATTGCCTCCCGACTCGTGCTTCTCGTCGGATCCCGACATGTCGGCGGTTGGACGGCTGATGGCGCGGCAGGATATACGGGTAGAGGAGGGGTAGAGCGAGCGACCAGGAGGATAGCAGGAATAGGGAGATGGCAGCACTCTAAATGGAGCCGGAGAGTTTGGCAAGGTGCCAATGTTCAGAATCTCCAAAACTTTATTCTCCGCGTCTGCCGGGGTTTTCAAGCTTATGAGGCAGCGGGGTTCAGCATCCTCGCACGATGTCTAAAAACGTCACTGAGAATCCTGGGCGGAGACCAAGGTTGCTGCGCTTAGCCCACAACGATCGGCACGGAAATGCACCAGCAATGGCATCATTTTCAGCTGCGATTCCCCTCGACGGCCAATTACAAGACAGGCTCAAGTTTATTGTGGCAAGCTGTTGAACAACGGCGTCAAGCCATGCCCGGCTTGCCCACCGCTTTTGGGGCTCAAATCAAGTACTGGCGAGAGTGGGATACTTGAGCCGTGACGTCACTGTGCACCCCGCAAATCCTGGTCGCACCGCGGATGTCTTCAGGTCTTCAGCTTCAGTATAGTCCTGCAGGCAGGCGGGAAGGGTGATGAATGGTGAGCAGAGCATCTGGAGCATAGAGACGTGGAACAACAAAAAGAAAAGAAGACTACCAAAGTCAGTGAAGAAGCATGGGAAAACTCATACCAGAGATGGAAATATATGGACAAAACCAAAAAGTAAAGTATCTAAGATTTCAACATACATGATGGGAAACGCAATAGGCCGGCCGGTTTCGCTTGCTCATTTCCTGGCATGCGCTGGTTTTGTCTTTGTGTGTGAGAAAGGCATTACCAGGGGTCACTTCTAAGACACAGTTGCATCCTTGTCTTGGACGGAGCGCCAAAAGCCGTTCTTTCCTTTATAATAACGCAAAAACTGCTTTGTTTTCTCTGAGACCCGCCATTTGCTCACAGGTTTCGGCTCTATTTATTTTCGTCAAAATCATTCTGGAAACCAAACTGTTTCCACACGGACGCTCCTTGCTGGAAGCACCTTTGCA
This sequence comes from Cordyceps pruinosa, assembly GCA_003025255.1. Classification (NCBI taxonomy): domain Eukaryota; kingdom Fungi; phylum Ascomycota; class Sordariomycetes; order Hypocreales; family Cordycipitaceae; genus Cordyceps; species Cordyceps pruinosa. The sequence continues at coordinate 84,712 of LUFD01004697.1, forward strand.
GCAATGATTCAGAGACAGCATATATTCTTGCATGGATTTCTATTAAAAGATTGGGCCTGTCCCTGTCTAATGGAGAGAATATGTCTTCACCAAGCTTCCTCCCTTGTTGGTTGGCGAAGTACAGCTCACCATGGCTGACAACAACATCATTGCCCGCCTATGCATGGCCGGCTCAAAACAATCTCGCGGCAGAGACTATTCGAAGGAGCCGCCTGACAATTTCGCCGCTCACCGATCTGTCCGTCGCCCCTCTATTTGGACGCAATGAAGGCCTTGTTACCCCTATCAATCCCAGAGCCAGCACCACCCTGGACCAGCAACTGAACCCGCACATTCGAATCGCGTTCGACATGGTGCCAAAAACATCACATGGCATCGTGTTTGGCTGTGATAGGGACTGCGATGTTGTCCTGCCTGATGAGCAGGGCATCAGCGCTCACCATTTCAGCATCAGCTTCGACAAGCAGCGTCGTCTGATTGTCCGCGATCTGAACTCGGCAACGGGTACCGAGGTCACGTTTGGCAAGAGTTGCAAATTTACCCGTGGGAAGTTTCGACGAAGAAACTTCCAGTGGCTGGTGGAAGGACCCAGTCGCATGCCGAGCAGTCAAGTCGTAGTCCACGTGTGCAGCAACCTCAGCTTCTGCCTCGTTCCAGAGAGACATTCAATGTCGCAAGATGAGTACATGGCAAAGGTTGGCCGGTTCCGTCGAGGTTCCGGAACGGCTCAGGCGCTCTCAAAGTACATTTGGGATGTTAGTACCGGCAAGGAAATGGTGCTGAAAGAGCCCATTTATCACGACGCAATCGACCCGGAACAACTGCGAAGCTGGAAGGCAGAAGCGTGCACGATGCGAAAACTCCCTCACGTATGATTCACTCTGGGGCGAACTTGGCGTGGTACAATGCTAACCGTGGATAGGAAAACATCTTGAAGCTGCTGGGTGCAAGACTTCTTCCCAGGCCGCAACTGTTTTTGGAGTACTGCCCCCATGGCACGCTTCAGGACATTGCGGGCGATCTTGATGCTGTTGAGATTCTGCAGGTTCTGCAGCAAGCTCTGGCAGGGCTTCAGTTCGCCCATGAATCCGGCATTGCCCACCGCGACTTGAAACTCGACAATATTTTCGTGGCGTCGCGAAGCCCTCTGAAGATCAAGCTTGCGGACTTTGGAATTGCGAAAAACCATGACCAGCTGCGGTCGGTGTGCGGCACACCGGCTTATATGGCACCTGAGATTTGGGAGATTGGGCTCCTTGCCAAGGAAAAGTATTACACCAAAGCCGTTGACATATGGGCGCTCGGCGTTGTTATCTATCGTCTTCTATTTAGACCATCGGCGGGCTGTTGGGCAGGTGGTGAACCTGGGATTGGCGGCAGGATTGTTAAGGACCTGAGGACGCGTCTGGAAGCACACCGCGGGACGATTGCGGAGTTTCTGGAAAGGTACATGCTGAAGCTGGAAAACGCGGAGCGACTGAGCGCTGCAGCGTGCTATCGAGGCGCGATGGCACTTCCGACTCCCAGCGATCGGGTGGTGAGGACGAGCACGACCACCTTTTCCACTGCGGATGACGGCACAACACTTGAGGAGACCTCCGACATTTCTATTCTGCTCTTCCAGGACTCAGAGATGGGAAGTAGAAAACGGATGGCAGAAGTCACCGAAGGTTCCGACTTTGATTCCCTGTCTCGCAAGCGCCGTCTCTCGGGCCCAGCGGGCTGGGCTGGTGTGTCGTCGAGTTGCAATGACTCAGCGCCGGTTTGGCGGACACTCGATGCGACACGATACTTGACAATTAGTGAGGTCGAAGACACGACAGTGAAGCAGAGTGATGTTTCCGCGGGTTTCTAGTGGGAGGTCTGGTCTGATGCCCGCTCTTGACGACCGGTCGTTCAAGTATAGCGATGGCGCTGTCGGGGTGGACTTGGGGAAGTGTTGGTTGGTGATTCCGACGATGGTATTTGCTATTTGATAGTTGTTATTCTCAATAGATGTGATGTTTTCGTTATACATGGACTTTGTAGGTAACGCTGCGAAACTCCGGGTCTTTGTATGTGCAGAGCCAGCAGTCCCGCCATGCATTATTTCGCACGTGCCTTGTCCAATTTCTACACGGCAGTTCCCCCCAAGTTCTTCTTTGTCCTCATCTTGCCGATATTTTTCTCTTTGTATTTCTGGCAGATGCCGCCGGCCTTCGCTGGCCGAGCCGCACAGGCACGCGTCCATCCATGCCCCGCACTGGAGCCTTGAACCCCTCACCAGCCTCCCAAGCTGTCCGCTGTTTTGTCACAGCAATTCCGCCCGACTACACCGCCGTCGCCATCGCCTTTGAACAATCTGTCCTCTTGTTCTTTGCCAATTCGCTCAGACTAGAATCTCGAAACCAAATCCCACCCTCGCCAAAACAACCATGTCGGCCCCCGTCATCCCCCCCGGCGGCACTATTGTCCAGTCCTTCAAGAAGTCCTTCGTGGACGTGCCCATTGACGAGGCCAATGGGCGCGCCGTCGGCACCAGCGAGTTCCTGGAGGCCGCCGAGTCGCTGACGACCATCTTTGGTAGGTGAAGTCCTGTTCGCGTTGTCGTCCGAGTGCAGACAGCGGCTAACTGACCTTGCTGGTAGATGCGCTCGGATCAGTCGCTTTCTCGCCTGTCAAGAATGACATGCTTGGCAACGTCAAGGTACGACTTCCCAGACGAATGCACACCTCGAATACAACAGAGTGAAACTAACAGCAGACCGCTACAGAAACTCCGTGACCGCCAGCTCGCCTCCCCCATCGAGTCCGAAAACATCCAAGACCTCTGCCGCAACGAACTCAAGACCAAGAAGCACACGGCCACCGAGGGTCTCCTATGGCTTGTCCGGTACGCCGAATCCATCCATCCTTCGATGACAACACGATAAAAGGGACCACCAAACGCTCACATTTTTCTTTAGCGGCCTCGAGTTCACCTGCCTCGCCCTGACCGCCAACACGGCCAAGCCCGACGAGGAGCTGGCCGACTCGTTCCGCGCCGCCTACGGCAGCACCCTCAAGCCTCACCACAGCTTCCTCGTCAAGCCCATCTTCAGCGCCGCCATGGGCGCCTGCCCGTACCGCAAGGACTTTTATGCCAAGCTCGGCGATGACAGCGCCAAGGTGACCAGCGACCTTCAGGTCTACCTCACTGCCCTCGCCAAGATTGTCGGCATTCTCAAGCAGTTCCTCGACAGCAAGGAGGCCAAGTGGTAAATACAGACAAGGACATTTAGCATAAAAATATACGCCATTTTTCTATCCCAGAAAGCGAGGCAAGAATTTGGCCAGACTGGTTGGGCGTTTTACACCTCAAGGTAATCGAATGTTTGGCAACCTGCGTAGATTTCATTGCAGCTCTAGGATACGTGGCTGCTTGCACACTGATCTTTCAATTTAGCCCCAGAGCCTTCAAGCAAAGCGGTGTTCCTGCGATGTCTCCCACCCCGGCACTATCTGCACATGGCCATTTAAAAAGCGTGGAAGATGGGCACAAAGCCCTCCAAGGCAAGTTACACCGCGGAAATATGCCGACAACACCACGTACTCGGATGAGGGGTTTGCTCGGCTACGCGGAAAACAGGGCTCGAAGCCCGGAATGAGTTCCGGCCCATGTGTAACCAGAAAAGAACGTCTGATGCCACCGCCATTTTTTTTACAGGGCTTCGTTGGATTCGCTTAGGAATGGGTGACTGGTTTCTTACGCGGCGTGGCTACGGATGGCAGGGCTGAGAAGGGGGTAAGCTCTCTGCGCCAGAAGCTGAGGGCGGCCCTGGGGACGAGCAAGAGAATGGCGGAGGGTGGCGGCGGGTTGGACGACGCACATATACGGATACATGCACACATACACAGCCGCAGCCATCCATCTGCACTGGAACCGGGGATCCTTGTCGCCACCGCTCTCCCTGGCAGCCTAGCGATCCCCCTCTGCATCGGAGGATGTCTTCTTGTCCACACGGGACGACCGCCGGGGGGATTTCGTCCCTTCATTTAGTGTGACCGTTGGACGTCGACGTTGCCTATCTGGGCAATTGAGCTGCGACTAGTTGCATTCAGCATGGCGGCGGCTTGCGTGGTGCATGCGTGGGTCGGAAGGGCTGAAGCTGCTGGTCGGATTGCATCGTATTCACCCCGGGCTGAGGTTGCGGTTGGGGTATATGAGGCGGCTGTCTTCCCCTCGGGCGCTGATCTACAGAGGACCGGAGCAAGAAGGAAAATTCGAGTCCCGGGCGTTTCAACGAGCGGCAACACCTCCAAGCAGATCGGGCTGACCACTTGCAGCCTTCTATAAGTGAATGAAGACAGGCAACACCACCACAATGGCGGACGCGAGCGAACCCTTCCAGATCGTCATTGTCGGCGCCGGGCCCGCCGGTCTCTCGGCCGCCCTCGCCATCGCCCAGCATCCCTCCACCGCGTCCGCGTCCGCGCGTCCCGTCCGCATCACCGTGCTGGAGCTGCGCCGCACCGTGCAGACCATCGGCGGCGCCGTCAACATGACGCCGCTCGCGCTGCGGTACCTCGACGCCCTGGGCGCCGGCGCGCGGCTGCGGCCCCGCGGCCACGCCGCCAGCGCCATCGAGCTCGTCGCGCACCGCACCGGCCGCCTGCTCGCGACGCTGTGGCCCGGCGTCGACGCGCTCCGCGTGCGCCGCCAGGACGTCGTCGAGGCGCTGACCGACGCCGCCGCCGCCCTGCACGCCACCGACGACGACTCCCCTGCGGCGGCGGCGGCGGCGGCGCTGCAGATCGTGTACGGCGCAAAGGTACAGGGCATCGAGGAGCGCGATGGCCACGTGTGCGTCACGTACGTGCGGGATGCCGGCGACGGGGGGGAGGGCGCGGCGCCGGCGGCCGGGGCGGTGACCGTCGACGCGGACCTCGTCCTCGGCTGCGACGGCATCCACTCCGTCGTGCGCCGGCAGCTCGTCGAGCCGGACCGCCCGGAGACGTACACAGGCAAGTGCGTCGCGTACGGCTTCATTCCCGCGTCAGCCGGCGACGCCGCACGCTGGACGCGCAGCGGCGGGCAGCCGCTGGTGCGCCACACGACGCTCGTGCAGCACGGCGCCGAGTCGCTGCTCCTGGCGCGCTACCAGCCGGAGGACGAGGAGGAGGCGGCGGGCGGCGGCCTGTACCTCGCGGCCGTGATGCCCGTGCCGCCGCCCGAGGACGGAAG
>LUFD01004715.1:0-20622 GCA_003025255.1 Cordyceps pruinosa
TTAACCTTAGTTAAAATTAAGTTAATTAAGTACTAGGTATTATATAATAAATTAATAAGCTTGTATATACATTTAAGATCCTTTTTTAGTAGTATAATAATATCTTATTGTGGGATTTTACTACGTATACAGTCGCACATTCTATGTGTGCTGTGCGGGGAATTCCAGAATTAGTCATTTGGCCAACTGGCGGTAGCTGGGCTAATGTGCGACCGTAGCTGGGTCTAGCGTACCAGCACACGGAATAGCATAGCCCAAAGGTGCTGGCCTGTATGGGTGCCAGCACAAAATTTTGGTTAGCGTGGCCATGGCCACTGGCTGCGCTGTCCTATTGAGGATAGCGCCTGTCGTGGACATCCACCCGTGGGCAGCCTCAGGATTGACGTCCTCCTCCGTGGACAGCCGCACACGGCTAGCCGCAACCATGGATGCCCGCCGCGTGCTGGCCACAATGGATGGACAAGGAACGATGGCGCTGGCGTGGGGTAGTTGTCGCCGTGGCCAAGTAGCAGGTCAGGAATATCTAGGCTTAAGGTGGATGACAGATAACCCTGAATAGATGCAGAACCAATGATAAGTGGTCATGGTTGTGTCCGCAAAACCAAGCAGGTAAACATATAACCTCCCGACTCGCCACTGTCCAGTAACAGGAGCGGGTTTCAAACACAGGCCGAACTGGTAACTTATGAATCAATCTTTGGTGTGCTTGCCTGACGGCGTAGCCAGAACGACGCGAAAAGATGGTCAGAGGCCGTGTTTCTGCACATTTGAAGCCCTACAAAGTCTGGTATATGAATATGCATACCGGAAGGGTAGACTTAGAGACCTCGCTTCGCGTCAAAGCAACCGGCGGCCCTCTGGAAGGTTTGCCGAGGCGTCCACTGATACGGTGAATCAGCTGCATCTTGTGGGACTAATCCTTTCGCAGCTGGCGAAACAAGAAAACACGCTGCTTTCCCAGTCTGAGGCTGAGCTCGATATGAGGTGCATAAAAGAGAAGATGAAACTGGAAACAGCAGAAATTCTACGGACACTTCTATGAAGTAGAATGCATGTGGTTGATCCAGTCGGGCGAGCCAAGCTAGCTCCAAATATCTTTGCTATTATTAACAATGTAAAAGCGTTTATTATATTAATACATATGGTACGGAGAAGGGCGAAACGACTGTCACACTTTTCTTGGTCAAACAAGAATGAAAGCGGGCAGCCAGTTTAGTGAGTGGAGCAGCGCCACCAGGTACCCGTCAGGTACCCGAAACTTTTTGCTGGGGAAAGAAACAGTTGAACTCACCCGTTATTTTGACACATGTGCACCAATTACTGCTTTGTTACATTAGGGTCAGCTTTAGGCTATGCAGGAAAACATCTCTTCTTGAAATGAAGATTATTAGCCGAAAAGTACGGCATTTGGCAATGAGCAAAAAAAGTGACACCTAAATCGCCTTTCTCGGTATAGATGTGCAAAAGTAATAGCTGAGTTCGACTGCCTATTTCCACTGCTAGAAGTCTTAGATACCAAGTGGATACTTAGTGGCGCTACGCTGTAGCTTAGAATGGCTGCTAACTATTATGTTTATTTGACAAAAAAAGGGACATTAGTTTCGCCTTTTCCTATATCAATAATCACTGTAGTATCAATAAATAGAACTGCTCCGCCAAGAGACCTGGGAAAGAGCGGGTTTGGACTTGTGGCCACGTGCCACTAAAGTACGTGCCCGACAAAGCTCGCAGCGCCCGCGTCTGTCCTGCGTATGCACGTCTTAAGTTGTTTGCCCTCTTACTTGCCCCAGCCTCTATACTCGCACCGGTAAAGTGTGCGACACATCTAATCTTCAATAGCACACCGTGGGCCCGGTTGTGGTGTATCGCGTTCTCGGGTCGAGTGCAGAACTGTATGTACATGCCTAACAGCCAGGACGTGATGGCTGCCGATTGGAAGGCAGTATGATTGAGCTGTGACTAGCTGGAAACTTCTCAGAGTTATATTGGCAATGATGCATGTGTCGTGGTTTTGCGTCTGGTCTATTGCCATGATGAGTCCCCGTCATTGTCATTGGCCATCGGGTTGTCGTCGCCGTCTTTGTCGTCGTTGCCGTCGTTGAGCGAGGTCATCAATACAATCTACCAACCAAGCCCAGCAAGTGCAAAATTGTGATCTGATGGAACAAAATTAAGACCGACCTCAGAATTAGAAAACTGGTTTGCGGCTGATTCCCGCCGTCTGTTCCCCGAGCATCTATGATGTTGCTGGCCATTTAATGCAGGTAGTTGACATTGGCGTCATTTCTGCGAGTACAAGCACCAACAGCGCAACTGCTCCCTGGAAGCATTTCGGCACCACGGCACCATACTTAGCGCAACAGAGTATGTGGCAGTAACGTTTTTTTAGGTTTAGTGTTCGAACCAAAGAGGTAAAATCCCGGCCGAGTGTTGAGTCTCAGCGAGAGAGCTGCTGCAATGCACTAAGAAACAATTTGGGACGCGGAAACTATGCGTATGCAGGTGAGACAGCTTGGGAGAGGCGTCAGTTCGTTCCCACTCATGAAATCCACATTGCTGAATAACGAGCAGAGAAAGCTTCGAGGCGAACGAAGCATACCCGAAGGAGTAGAACGATCCTCTAAGGCAATTGATACGGCAAAATGGCCTTCCCCAAATGCTTCACCCACTTGTTGTAATTTGAGCCCCCACCTACCAACCGGCAGGTCCAAACCAGCACTATGACCGCAAGAAAAAAGCTTGATGATGCTTAAAAGGGCCAGAATCGGGTTTATCTTCATTCTGAGGTTCGTCTCAAAAAAATCGGTCGCACGAGAAACTGCGTGCGAGACTTTAGCTAGGCTGCATAGATCTAGCGTGGGCACATGATTGCTGTGAACTACGCACGAAAAAATGCGTACGAGAAATTACTGAACACGCCCACTTTTAGACGGGCGCATTTCGTGCGAGACTTTTCGTACGCAGCACTCCGCAGATAGGACGCCCTTAGGGTGGGCACGTATCTGGGACTGCCGCACGAGGAACTGCGTACGAGAAACTACTGGGACGCGCCACTTCTGGACGGCGAACGCATTTGCGGGCGAGATTTTTCGTACGCAGCACTCCGCACTGTCGCTGAATAAGTGGGGGTGTTCCTCCTCCTTCTTCTTCTTCTTCTTCTTCTTCTTCTTTATTCATAGACTGTCCCAGCCGCTATCGAAGCAGCTATGCAGCGTTCTAAATACCTATAGATGTTGTCGTTCTTACCCCGAAAGTAAAGCTCTATCCTATTTAGATGTCAGTTTTACTTTTAGTTTAGATAACTCTATTATATAGGTAGCTATATATAGTAGTTCTATATCTCTAACTTATTAGACCTTTCCTAGCCCTCCTCTACTTCTATCTATATAATATTACTTATCTACGCTAAGTGTATTAAAGTACTATAGATAGGACCGCCTAGAACTAGCCTAGGAGTCCTATCTATATTATTATCTTAGCTATTTATATAGCTATAAATAAGCTATAAAGTATACGTTTAAGGTTATCCTATAGCCGCTTACCTACCTACATTCTATCTCTTTTATCTGCCTAGTCTCTACACTAAAGTAGGACGTGGCGTACGGTTTGGGGGCCGTAACCGTAGGGGCATTAGTCGGAGTCGGCCTTGTTGATGGAGTGTAAGTATGCTCTAAAGCCGATCTTTCTAGTGCGTATTTACGTGATGACTAAGCTGATAGCTCTGTGTGTTCTGTTGTGTATGGAGAGTGTTGCCTTGCTAGTAAATCCTGCGGGTCTCCTTGGCTTGTTCCACTCTCCTGAGTTCCTTCTTTCTTGCTAGGTAGGCATTACTCTATACGGTATGAGCATCTTTGCAAACTACGCATCGCGGGGTAAATCCCTCTACACCCTTCTACATATAGTGCTTAGACTCATATTACTTGGCATAATAGCTACAAATTTGGGATGCGTTGCATTAAGTGCTAATATGTCCGTAATTATAGTAGTGGAAGCATTGCTTCACTTGACAGGCGCGGTCATAAAGCTGGCATTGATGAATCTGGCCATCCCATACCAAGCCGGCGTAAATGATGGCATTGGCCATCTCTGGTTCTGTAAATTCAACCACGATCGACGATGCACGCTTGAGGTGGCCTTCTTTCGTAAGCCACCTAATGTAGGAAATCTTGGCGCTTGGAATGACTGTATGGCTGTCCGCCAGCATCTGCTGGATCGTGGCTTCTTGTTCCTTGATATTGACAGATTCAGTGGGAATGCCGTGTGCTCGCTGTCAACTTGACCATACTACCGCCGTGAAAACCACAGATTCGATGAGAAAATTTCGAATGGATATTAGAAAATACTCAGCTTATAGCTCTCTGTAAACTTTCGAATTTCTCCGCTTATGCTGGCTCTTTCTCCCCGTTGTATATCTTTCACTTTCCGCGCTGATCCGGGACCCATAAACCGCCATCCTGAATATGGCAATTCCTTTAACTCTGCGATTACGCTGTCTAATCGATACCTCTACGGAGGCTTGAACGTGACTCTACACGCAGAAGTGATATTTCTTCGCTGCGTCGATTTTCTGTAGCGCGAAAAGCATGGCTGCGCTTGACGTCGAACTGGGATCCGCTGTTCATGTCACTATCTGGATGAACCAGGGCACCGGTGTCTGGGTCACGAAGTAAACATAGTATGCGCAGTGGGAATGAAAAGGAGAGACATTGTGGATAAAGAGCTTCACTTAGCTCACAATATTTGTCCTATAGAAACTCAACTTAAAGATATATATTAGTCTGCGTTAGAGCAACCCAATTTTGCTTCCATCAGGCCGCTCACAAAACATTCCCCTCGTAATGCATGAAAGCCGCTTGTGCTATCTGCTACGACAAAAGGCACTTTCAAGCCGTGAATAAGGAACACCGAATCTCCAGGGGATATGTGAACAGACCCAAGTCCCAATTTCCCAGTTTCTGTAATAAAGAATGTTCGATGACGGGCGCTGCGAGATATGCGTAATGAGTTGATTCCTCGCGCCCATGTTCCTCAGATGTCCTTTGCCAAAGCGCAACTAGGTTTCTCGCAGCCCAGTGGTCGAAATGCATTCTAAAATTTTCTGGGCCAATGCTGCTTTCCATCCGGATCTCGTTTATGATGTTGCCATCCATAGCCAATGCAGACGCAAATACGGCTTTTATATCGTTATTGCATGCACCGCAGTGTACCAAAACACGATTCGCTAGGGCTACTTCTTGCACGATCCACAGTCTTTCGAACCAGGATCTCTGAAAAAGTAAAGCTACTGCTTTACCAAGCGTATTTGATGGACTGAAGAGATCGGCGGGGCTTCGCGCATACCCTCCGGCCACCAGGTCGTTGTAGGCTTCATACATCCCATCGCTAAGATTAAGAATGCGGAGGAGCTTGAAAGCAATATCGCTGTTGTTTTCTTGAACACCAAGCCAACATATAACTTGGTCGGCCTGCTGATATATTCTAGACATCAGTCGAACTTGCTGCTGCTTTTCGGCATTGTCCAGTTGGTTGATACAGATCTGATCAACCCATAGAGTGACTGGTGAGGCACCGATTGTGAGCTTTAAAAACGCTTGTAATAAAGATGTACTGATTTGAAAAGGACAATTATCAATCAGTACAATTGGATCATGCTGCCCCCTAGGCCCCCAAACGTAGGACAAAGCTTGGTATTTTGGCCGCTCTTGTAACTTGACGACTTGCAAGCTTCCGTACAGCTGATCACTCTGGGCGACGGACCTAGCTATTTTCAAGACTCGGATAGTCTCGCCTTGGCCGAGCTGTTTGTAAATTGAGCGCATCGTATCGGAAAGGCAACAGAAGGAGAAACTAACGATGAAGCTGGTCGCCGTTAGATGCTTGGAAACGTCCTTTTCGTCTACATCTTTGCTACCTGAAAGCTACGAAGGCTGTGCGGAGTCACGCCTGAAAGAGCCCTGCAGTGAGCCTTGCAACCCATGACGGCCGGTATTTTTAATGGCATCGAGTCAGGCGCCTTCAGCTGCAACACCGCACAGCCCACATCTGCTGCAGGCAACCATGCTTTCGCAGAAGTCGATAAATTGGCAGAAGAGTAGGGGATATCAATACCGAAGGCATGGAAGTGAAAGAAAATAAAACGCGTGTTGGCTTGAAGCAATAATTTTGACATTTGCCGACGTCTTGTGAGTTTACGGGTCAGCGGAGTGAGTTCAAACCACCCTGGGGCAACAAAAAAAACGCGAATTAGCACTCATGCCCCTTGCTCTGTCGCTGCCTTTGCCTGCCTTTTGGCCGTTTGTAACAACTTATTCTTGTCCGGCGACTCCCACACCACCGCGACAACGTTTCCTTTGTCGATCAGTTCCTCTATCGAGTCGTAGATGCATTTGATAAATGCCTGTCGTGACTGCTGGTACGGTCGGTTCAGTGCTACCACTGCCACTTACTGTACTTACAGTATTTAAATACTGTACTCTAACTAGCTAAGGAAAAGAGCTTTCTGGTAGTTTGGCCGCCTGTCTTTTGGCGTGGCACAAGTCAGGCACCAACGACAGGCAACCAGGCCCTGTGTCTGTGGGGTGGCAGGTGGGCGACCAGGGCATTTGAGGCTGCGCAGAGAGTTTCCCTGCGCTGTTTCCCATACGAGAGCTTGCGTGAGAGTCAGCACGGGGAGCAAATTCTTTCGTGGAATTAGCCAATCAGACGGGTTTGCGGAGCGTTGTCGCACGCGCCATGGCGTGGTTGTATGGACAAGACCTGTTGAACCAGCACACGTCTTTGGCTGGCGCAAATGCTAAACGTCCCTACAGAATCCACCTGGACACCTTCTGCCCGGGAATGCCGCATTTCACCGCCACGGTCGGTGAAATCTATCCAGCTCTTTCTTTTCCAATTTAGCGAGCCACATGACCTAACCGTGGAATTTTCATTAGTTGGTGGACGCTGAACCGCAATAGAAGGCTATACAGTATAACTAGACTGTGTATCCAAAAAAGCTAGGCTTAGTATGGTTGTGTAGACAAGACCGACTGACGAAGGTTCTAGATGATACTTAAGCAACTACTAAGCCAATAATAGTTGGCATGGTTGTGTCGGCAAAACCGCGCGGGCTGAATATATAAACTCCTCTCCCATCGCTGTCTAGTAATGGGTTCGGGAGGTGCAAAGTCAGGCCGAACTGATGAATCAATCTTTAGTGTCCTTGCCTCACAGCGTAACAAGAATGACTTGAAAAAATTCAGACGGTGTGCTTCTACACATGCGAATCTCAACAAAAACTAAGACAGACAGTATTTAGAGTTTGGCAGATTGATACGCGATGCCACAATCCGTGATTTGCGTGCCCAATGGCGTGGTGAGGATCACACCAGATGGTAGCCACAGGGCGCGTTTCACTAGCCTTGCAACACAGCAAAGGCTTAAGACAGAACACGCAAACCGCAAGGAGAGGTTCAATATCTTATCCGCGCGTCAACGCAATCGTCGACACACGAAAGATTTCGATGAAGCGGCCCGCGAGGTAGAGAATCAGCTTTAACTTTTTGGGTTGATCTTTGCGCAGCTCGCCCGGCAAGATAACGAATTGCAGACCCAACAAGCGGTTAGAAACAATACAACAAGCAAAGAACGGGAAAGAGTGAGAGTAGAAGTAGAAGAGGTTCTACGGACTATCTTGTGACCTACCTTGCTTGTGGCCTAGTATACCTCAACTCTTTATTTCCAATTTGACTAGATCTCCGCTGGTAGAGATATATAGACCTTCTAAATTCGAAACTAGGATAGCTACTCCGTTATCTAAAGATTCTATATCTATAATATATATATTTTTATTATACTTTACTACGTCTACATCTTCTTATATAAGCTATTTTAAATTACATCCTAGTTTTAACCTTACACCTCCATTCTTACCTACTATGTATTTAAGCTAAATAACAACCGGTCCTACCTAGATAGGTGTAATAGTGGAGGTATCGAGAGTGAGCGTAGTTAGGCTTCCCTAACGTACTATAAGTAGATCTAACTTATCTAAGGGCGCGATGTCTATACTTAATTTAGTTTATCTAACTAGTAGGTGCTTAAGCTCTAAACTAATCCCTACTTATATAGTTAGCTATTCTTGGCTAGCATTAACGCTAGACTCTAGCCTTAGCGATTCTTCTTCTACACTTCCCCCTGGCCCGAGTAGTGTGCCTAATGTAGTTGCGGAAATATCTATTATCTACAGTGTACTTTTACTAGGCTGTAGAAAGAGAGTTCTTCGCTGCTTTAATAGTAGTGTAACTACACTATTACGGATGTAAGCCTCTAGACTTTGTACGAAGAGGCGCTCTAATCCGCACCGTAAAGGGAACACGGGTAACTTCTAGGTAGGGTACAGTCTTCCGTGGCAGCGCTTCGTGTACACCTTCGCGGCTTGAAACAAGAATACATTGCAGAGGAAGCACGCCATCTTGCTCGAAGTAACGACTCTCGGGGCCGGCTTAGGCCGATGCGTTTTAAGGTAATACACGAGCTGTATCTCCGCGTGTATTTTCCCCTCCCGTATAGTCTTAAAACACTAGTGGGAGAATAAATCTTCCGCTATTTATCCGTCTCGATTAAGCAAACGTGCCACTTAGGCAACACTAGTCTAGCGCCTGTGTGCAATTTGCAACCTCGTACAGGTGACAAAAAAATCCGGCTAATAGTCAACAGATAGTAGACGAAATGCATTCCGAGGTAAGCTGACCATAACAACCTTTATGCTACGAATGAGGGGATATTTCTTGGTAGTGCGATATAGAAATCGTGCGGCGTCACGGTATCGAGCCACTCTGCGGATCATCTTGAGCAGATTTTTTTCGCTCGCTCGGGCCCATCATGGTATTTGGAATTGAAGAAAGCATTGCGATAAGCTATGCGAGAAAGCTGTACAACAGCTTCAACAAGGTCGCAGAGGCGTCGTTCTGTTTGGTGCTTAAGCCACATGTCGATATTCTTGATCACTGCTTTGGCTTGCTGACGAAGCTCGGGATATAAGACTGCGTCCTCCGCGTCGGGATCTATCTCGAAGTTAGATGGCAACGACCAGCGGCTTGTGGATGATGCCTACTCACTCTGCAAAACTCTGGATAGCGAATGAAAGATGTTTTCGAAGCCATCCTTGGTGTCTTTTAGGAGGGGGAGGCCATCGCCATGGCGGGCTTGATTGACGGCGATGAACACCTCCGATCCATCCGTCCCGGCTTCTCGTGCATGCATAGCGCTGGCACATGATTTGGATCTTCGCCGATATTTGACAGAGGACATGGAGCGATTCGTTCCATTATATGTTTTGGATTCGGAGAGTCTGCCAAGGCTGGGCATGGAAGATGGGCCTGTAAACAGATCGCAGAAGTCGTTTCTGCGAGATATGCCGCCCCAGATCGATTGCCCGTCGTCGCGCCGTGGCATGCCATGGCAACTGCAAGTGGAAAGCGCGTGCTGTCACACCTTTAGCCGTCTGGTACTCTATGTCTCACCGAAGAGGAGCCTGCAAGCACAACACAAGAAGCCACACGAAGTGCGGGGTACATTCAGCCTGCACGCGTGATACCTCGTCCTGTTCGCTATCGTGCGTTAGTAGTCCACCATGCGTTCGGTATTTTGACCAATCTGAAGTCCGAATAGACGAATAGACTGGCAAGTGTATGTGCAGCGAAACCAATAGCTGCAACGTGTTGGGGCGGAGGTAGTCCATCGGCGTCCGCAATGCTATCCTTCGCGTACTAGCACGGTAAGTTAGACTTTACGCAAAGACCATCTGCATGAAATTCATATCTTCCTCATATGTACACACCTTCTTTGCATCTACGACTGGAGCATCATGAGTGATATAGTAAGCTGTCCAACTTGCGCGATCAGGGGTCAACAGTAACATTAACACTGGAGCGCGCAGCACCCCGACCTCGCGCATATTTCTGATATGATTATTAGTATGCGACGCGAAATTGGGCTACTGAAGGCCGAAATGACGGAGCGCTTTGATCAAAATGCAGCCACCGCGGCTGCAATGCACGACGTACTTGTATGCTCGCCATGCATCTGAAATGTAGCTATCCGGGCCGGTCACCGGTAAACTGACGCTTGCAAATATTTATCGATATTTAGATTCACTTAGTGATTCGCTATTGCTGACCTGGGGCCGCACACCAACCAGCCGCACGCGTAGTGGGATCTCCACTCCTCTCAGCAAGCCCTGCCTCAGCTGCATACTAAACAACTACCAACCAACTCGTTCAACGAACCCTGTCAAACTTCGGCTTGTTTTGGTAACGTTCCATTTTCCTTGAAATCTTTTGGTGTTCGCCTAATTGGCAGAGGATATATCTTATCCTACACATTCAATTCAATACTTGTGTTGTACGGAATTTCCATGGACAGAACATACTATGTCAATACGAGTTGGAAAGCAATTGTCGTTCGTTGAGCAGTAGTCATAGTGCCGATGTTGTCGGCGCAGTAAGACATAAAAGTCGGCCCCGTAACGGCGGCTTAATTGATCGCATCTTCTCATCACGCGATACGTAGCTTTGGCGAAATTTTTACTCGTTCTGTCGCGCTTTGACATCATCGGGCGATGGGCTGAATGTAAGCTTAGATTTTACTTGTTCTTTGCTTGCCATCGCTCCAGCGAAACTTTATATTGTCAGTGGTTGACTCCATTCTCTGATGGTGGTATTTGGGATCCAATTTTTAGGAATTGGTCTGCTTTCATCCGGAGTGAGCCATTTCTCCCGATCTTTACTGGAGCAGAACGATTGGGGTGGTGATGGTTGGGGCCAGGGTGAAGATACCAGTACCTGAATCCAAAATTATGTTTCCATGTTTTGCACGCCTTTTCAGCGTCATGGATACAACGGCAGCTTGCCGATTGGCTGGCTGACAGCTTTATAGCTAGCTGACAATGAATCACGGTGACATTCAATCGGTTTGCAGGTTGATGCCCATAAGATTGACCCCATCGCCTGTGTTGGCATCCACCACCTGCAGCGCCGCCCCAATAAGGTAGTCAGCGGTGTGTGGCCAGCGCTGGCTGAGGCGTCAGAGCCCTGCCCCGGGCCAGCCCTGCGACTGTACATGAAAACACCATTTTGCAACTAAACGGAGCGGAGAGTTATCTGCTTCAGCACTGATCTGCTTAACAGTGCCACTTGAGCTCGTGTGTACAAAAGTAATGCGTACAAAACGTCACAAAAAAAGATCGGACTATTGGCGATGTCCTAACTGGTTAGGTGTCGCTGCTATTGAACGGTGTTTCATTTCGGGCGGCAGGATCTCTACAAAGTAATAGTTGCCAGCACGTGATGTGCGTCGGCAGTTTACACATGTTCAAATCCGCAGACGAGGCGTGGCCCTTGGCTCCAGGGGACATTGAAGTAATTAATGATCACCGTAAGAACAGAATGCGTGGCGTCTGATCGAGGCAGCAGTGATTCGGACTCTCAATCGCCAGAGCTTCATAGCCGCTGCAGCGCAGGCACTACGGCCTAGACAGCACAGCCCAGTCTCCGCAGCGTAGGCTTTGCCACTTGGGCACTATCGAGCCTGGGCTCGTGAGCCTAGGCGCTGTGCAGCGCAGGCACTATGGCCTAGGCAGCACAGCCTAGTCTTCGTAGCATAGGTTTAGTCGCTTGGGCACAAACGTTATCTAGCCTGGGCTGCATCGGAAATTAAGAAAGCAGTCAGGACTGCAGCTCCGAACAAGGCACCAGGCGCCGATAGGATCACCAATCGGGTGCTGCATGAAACGCTGGACATCCTTATACCTTGCCTTTACAAGCTTTTTAATACTTGTCTGGAATAGGGCTACTACCCTACTCACTTTAAGGAGACAGTCATAGTAGTTCTACGGAAACCCAGGAAAGAGGACTACTCGTAGCTAAAATTATATTACCTAATTACTCTTCTAAATATATTAGGAAAAGTGCTAGATAGTATAATTATAAATCAACTAGTATATTTAGTTAATACCTTCTAACTACTACCTCGTCGGTACATAGGAGGGAGAAAGCTTACCTTAATAGAGTACGTAATATATATAATTCTTTAACATATATACTAGGCCTAGTCTAAAGGTAAAGTCGCCACGTTACTACTATTAGATGTGTTAGGCGCCTACGATAATATGTCTTACAAGAGACTCCTATATAACCTTCGAAAGCGCCGGATCGATCTAAAAATCATTTAATAGGTAGCCTTATTTCTTAGCGACTAGTCGACAACCCTAAAACTATAAGAATATATAGCGCCGTTAGTACTAATTAAGACGGGAATTCTATAGGGATCCTATATATTACTATATCTATACTTATTTTATAATATAGATTTAGTAGAAAATTATAAAACTAAAAGTATAGAAGTAGTAGGATATATTAATAATATATCTATTCTAGTAGTTAGGCCCTCTTTAGCCTATAACTACAAAACTTTTAAAGCTATCTACTACAAAGCTAAAGAGTAGGCTATAAAGTATAGCTTAAGATTTATACCTACTAAGTATAAGCTTATATACTTTATTAGAGACCTAAAGGTAAATTATATATATGCTCTTTATCTCCCCTATACTAAGGTAAAAGCGTCCCTATCTTATAAGTACTTAGGCGTCTATATAGACACTAAATTATAGTAGGACTATTACTAAGAAAAACTAGAAGTTAGAGCTACCTTAAGACTATCTACTCTCTCGGCCCTAGCCTCCTTATCCTAGGGTATAGGTCTAATAAATCTTCGTTAAGTATATAAAGTAGTAATTATACCTTAGATACTATATAGCTACTTAGTATAGTTTATCCCTAGCTTAGGTTATATAAGTTAGGGTAGCTTTATTATTAGCGCTATTTAAAATATATAACGCCGCGCTACGTAAATTATTATAGGCGCTTTTCGAACGACAGTAGGTAGCGTAGTTAACGTTAAGGCCTACCTACTACTAGTGCTTTAACAGCTTAAGTAAACAGTGGTAGAGATAACGGTACGCGTTAGAACCACGCCGCTTTTTAATGACATAGCCATAATTAAGGGTAACTAGGAGAGAGGGCGTCCGATTTCCGATGTGGTAAGCCCTCTTAACCAGTTTTCAATACTACTAGAGGATAAGTTTAGTGTCCCACTCAATCAACTCGAAAAACGACGGCCACACGTGGTGCCGCTGTGGTGGGCGCCCCTAATTGTCTATATAGCGAAAACGGCCGTAGAAGCTATTAAAGAACACAACGCCATAGAACTAGGAACAATCCGCATCTATACTAACGGTAGCGGCATTAATAGCCACGTTGGCGTAGTTACGGTCGCTCCTGATCTCTCGTTCAACGGCATTAGTAAGAAACGAATGCAGTACATAGGCACCTCTAACGTATCCACGGTATACGCCGCGGAGCTCCGTAGACTAGTTCTGGCTCTACAAGTGGCTCTCGACGTGCACAAAGTAGGGACCCCTCCCGGCCGGTGTGCGATCTTCACCAACAACTAGGCGGCACTTTAGGCTATCCTAAACCCGAAGTGTCTATCCAGCTAGTATATCCTTATAGAGGCCATATAGGCTCTAGATAAGCTTTAGAGCTAAAAATAGAATATCTAGTTCTATTAGATCGCCTTACATATTAAAGTGCCTAGAAATAGTTAAAAATGTGATTCTTTAAGTGTACTTCTTCTCTATCTAGAGAGATCAAATAGACCTCTTTATAGGTACAAGTAAGCTACCTATAGCTTACTTTTATTACGTTACGACACTACTAATACATTATAATGTTTGATCCCTTAATAATTGCTTTTAGTAGCTTTAGCCTCTATATTAGAGCTACTAACGTTACCTGCCGTTTAGAAACAACTAAAATGAAGCTGTGGACCTAGCAGCTAAAGAAGCCGCGGATCCTAATTTGGCGCTACTAAATACTACGGAACCCTAGACACTTCTAGCTACCATAAGGACTAATATTTAACAAGTAATAAAAGTAGAATAGGCCTAAGCCTAGGTAAACGATAAATATAGACGCGACCTTTTTAAGCTCGGCGTCTAACCTAGAAAGGCAACACTCTCTACACACAATAGAACATATAAAGCTATTAGCTTAGTCATCACCTAAATACGCACTAGAAAGATCGGCCTCCATATATATCTACATGGCATCAACAAGGTAGATTCGGACTAGTATATATATAGTTACGGCCCCTAAACTGTACGCTATATCCTACTTAAATGTAGGGAGTAGGCAGATAAAAGAGATAGAATGTAGGTAGGTAAGTAGCTATAGGTTAACCTTAAACGCATACTCTATAGCTCGTCTATAGTAGTGTAGGCAGCTAAGATAATAATACGTATAGGACTTCTAGGCTAGTTCTAGGTGGTTCTATTAATAGTACTCTAATATATATAACGAAGATAAGTGATTTCGTGTAGATAGAAGCTAAGGAGGGCTAGGAAAGGCTTAATAAGTTAGAGATACCGAACTGCCACATATGGCCACCTATATAATAGAGCGATCCGAAGCGACGACAAAGCGAAAGTTGACCAGACCGAATCTTTGTCGTCGAACGCGGATCGCGAATCTGTAGGTAGATAGAACGCTGCATAGCTGCCAACAAAGGCGGCTGGGACAGTCTATGAATAAAGTGAAGTGAAGTGAAGCCCAGCTGGCGCAGCCTTGGGCAGCCCAGGTTCCCAGCACATGGCGTATCCCAGCACATGGCGTAACCTAGCAAGAACTCTCCCCTATAAACATTTCCCCCCTTTTGGAGCTGTTAGCAGCTCGTTAGTAGGGGCAATGGCTTATGGGCACTATCACCACACATCCTGCCGGTGGGGCCTATCGCCGCCTTAACAGCTTAATGGAAGAGCTTTTGGAGAGTTTTATATTCCGTCGTCAAGATAGCCCCGATAGTAGGATCACGCGTTTTCCCCTTAAAAATACGAGAATAAACAGATCTACTGTCGCGGAGTGTCGAGTAGATCTTAGCGGCACGATTTTTCTTCTCCTAACGATGCGCCGACGCGCTAAAACCGACCACCGAGCCTCAAGAAACACCCAAACATCACAGTCACAGTACAGCGAGGGAAGTCGTGCCCCCTCCAAGTACGCCCAAAAGATGGAAAATGGACGTGGTTGCCCCGTTGTTCCTGCCCGACAAGAGTTTACGGCATCGGAGCTCGAGGAGTACGCGGCCAAGGCACATGGTACGAAGACGAAGAACGCAGAACGACATCAAACAAGCGGGACATTAGGATCGAACACATTATAAGAACATAGTTGCCCTCCCTAAATAAGGCGCCGCTATGCTAAGAGTAGTGACTACTAAACCTTATAAAACACGAAAACTTTATAGAATAGTACAGTAAAGGGGGTTGCGTCCCTTTTAAGTACCCCCTAGGATAGAAAATAGACTTAGTCTACCTATTGTTCCTACCCGACAATCGTTTATAGTATAGAATCACGAGGAATACGTAATAGCAACGCGGATTAGAGGGGACGGCGACCAATCCCCATTGATATGACATAACGACCGAATGGGGAGAACGACATATCAAACAAACATTATTATAAACTTCACTTCTAAACATCACATTTAAATAAGTCTACACAACACTAGTATCAACACTATACCTAACTTAGAACAGATCTTTTAAGGCGCTTTATATATTACAATATGCACAGCTAGCCTACACCTTAGCACACTATCGCCGCAAAAGACGCCCTTATAACGCGTCGTTTGCTGATAGTATCTATAGTGTTATGAGCAGGCACCGCCTCTAGAAATCAACGAGCATACCCCGTGCACTTTAAGTACTTCCATCAAAGAATATCTACACTTCATGTAGCGCACCTAAGCTAAGAACTATCACGGAGGGTAGCAAGCGCTACGTAGCCTAGCAATAGAAGTATAGACAAATAGAATGGATATAGGATAGATCCTATAGGTCGCGACCTTCGGTCACATCTATAATAAGATAAAATATTAGCGTAGACAAGTGATTACTATTAAATAGAAGTAAAGGAAGGCTAGGAATGGCTAGATAAGTTAAAAATATAGAATAAATTTAATAGCTGTAGATACAAACCACGGAGAGGTCGCCTACTAGGGGGCAGATAGGAGGACGAGACTTGATAGGTGAACGACCTATTGACGCAGGACATTTTATGGTGGGGTGGAAGTCAGACCTAAGAGCCGGAGGTAGGCGGCATCGATCTTGTATTTTATAGCCGTTCGCTGCATAGCTGCCGGTAAAGGCGGCTGGGACAGTCTATGAATTAATCAATGAATCAATCAATGGCGTAACCTAGCACATGGTGCACCCCAGGACGTGGCGTAACCTGGTACATTATGTGTGCTAGTGCATGTGTTCCAGCCCTCAATGTATGCTGCACTACAAACTCTAGTACACAAGATATACTGGCTCACGAATACTAAGCTAGGTTCCATCCTTCTCCTACCAAGACGAGCATCGCTTATCCATCCGCATTCGTAGCTGGCACACCGCATAATATCCGTGTCCGGTAATAATCACAATGTGATCATTCATGCTGCTCTATTCTCTAGGTTTAGCTGCTCGCTCTCCACCCTCCGATTTACTATTCTACTCGGCCACAGTGACGCTACAAAGATTGCGTTCGTTCCATTGATGTCGCCCACTCAAAATACATATTCGGCATCGGCAGTCGACTAGAATTGAATTTCTCGAGCCAGTATTATTCATGCCCGTAGATAACATGCCCGTAGATAACATATTTCTGAGAAACATGCCATCAAAATGTACTATATGAATACGCGGGACCCGTGAGTCTTCATTGGAGTGGTCCAAGCTAGGAGCCAACAAGTTGCTGGAAGCACTGACGCTGTCGCAGCCTGCAACAAGCACTATAACAAAAGGGTGAGCTAACCAGTTAGATCTGACTCCGCCGTTAATCCCGACCGACCAACTCACTTCCATGGCGTCAATACAGTATTGATCTCTTCTGCGAATTTGTTCATTTCTACGAAAGCATGGTCTCCTGCAGCATATGAGGCTGTACGGCGTCACGCCTGAGAGCCTTACAGTGGGCCTCGAGACTCATCGAAAGGATACTAAGCTGTTTTGCGCTGCAAGGCTCACTGTACGGCTCTTTCTCCGCTAAGCTTTGCTACTTTTAAGTCACTTTTTCCCTTGTATTTATTTGGCTTCATCATCTGTCCCGTCCCGGTCGCACCTGTCGGCCGCCACGCGGACATTTTGCTGCGCGGGGGTTTAATCCACTTCGACGCCTTCACAGGAATTCGCAGCGCCGCCTATTTTTCGTAAAGGTCATTTTGATATACGTGAGTCTCAAGATATTCGATACATGCATTCTAGCACGATTCAGGCTAAATGTGTGTCTAATTTCTTCTTTTCTTTCTGGCCTTTGGCTCCCATTCAAATCCTGTTTCGTCCAATTTGGCGGATTCGTCACCGTCATGGCCCTCTTCATGTTGCGACTGCTCGGTAACCTTGGACTGCTCGTCCTCTGAAAACTCAGCCTCTGATTCCTCATCGCTGTACAGGCCTCAAACGCTCGGAGCCTAACGACCAAGCCCTGGCGAACAATCTGATCCGACGATTCGATCAAGCCGAGTTCCAGAAGCTGGTGGTGAACTGGATAGTAGAGAGCCAGCAGTCATTCAGGCAGGTTGAGCACCCACGCCTGCGACAACTATTCGAATATCTGAATCCTGCGGTGCATATCAAGGATGCGCATGTTACTGCTAAGACTATCCAGAGCTTGGCTATTTAGCAATTCGAGCGCCATGCATTGAGGAGGTCTCCGGGCCAGATACATATCGCTTTCGATGGCGCGAGGACCAGAAACCGTCACGTATTATACGGCGTGACGGCTGTTTTCCGAGATGAGGACAACCAACTCCGAAAGCTTATCCTAGGCATTCCAGAGCTAGTAGAACGACACTTCGGCGAGAATATCGCTACTAAAATCCTTAACATTATTCGCTCCTTCGGCATCGAGGACAAAGTGGGTTACTTTACCCTAGACAATATAGCGAATAATGACACGGCGATGCGCGAGATCGCGTAAGAGCTACACTTCGATCTAGTACGACGGCGCGTTCTATGCGTTAGCTGCATTCTTAATCTCGTCGTCAAGTCCCTTCTATTCGGAATATATGTCGAGGCGTTTAAGGACACCATCGCTAAGGGCGAAGCACTAGTAAGGGTAGCGCACGACACATAGATGCGGAGAGGCCCCGTCGGCAAAGCTTACAACTTCGCCATTTGGGTCCATCGGTCGGATGTCCTAACGCAGTTGCTTCGCCAAATCCAACAAGACTCGTATGCGGCAGCTAACGACGCCGAGATTGGGAAGCAACGGCCAGTCGACGTGGTCATTAACAACGATACCAGATGGCTATCCCAATACTACATGATCAAACGGCTGTTGCGACTGCAGCCTTTCTATGGAGAGTTTATTGCCAAAGCAAAGAGAATCTTTCGAGATGGCCGGAGAGGAGAGGTAGGCCGGAGAGGAGAGGTAGGCCGGAGAGGAGAGGTAGGCCGGAGGTTTCCTCCTTGTCTTGAGGAGTCAAGCTTCCTCACCGAGAACGATTGGGCAGTGCTCAGGACTTTTAACGAGATCCTCTCGGACTTCCACGTGGTTGTACAACGCTCTAGGGCGATGGGTAGCCGCGTTGTTGTGCCTCCGGCATACGAGAGACCTTCGGTTCGATGACTAACGTGCTAGAGGCATTTGAGTTCCTTCTAAGCAAGCTAGAAGACGCAAAGTCGCAGGTCGAGACGCATCCCGAGCCGAAGCATTTTAGCATTAACGTCAATCTTAGCTGAATGAAACTAGACAAGTACTATAATACCTTAAGAGACACGCCGGACTACTCCGCTGCTGCTACTTTGCATCCTGGGCTGCGATGGACTTATTTTAACGAGATTTGGGGCCGGCATCACCCGGAATAGGTTAAAGAAACGAAGCAGATTGTGCAGCAGCTCTGGAGCAACGAATACAGTCACCTGCAAATCACAGTCGCATCCACTGCCAACGGGCCAGCGCTAAAAAAGCAGAAGACTGTACTGTCGTCATTTGATAGGTACCGTCACAGACACTGGCAAAGCAACGCACCCACTGCCGGAGCAGATGAATACGCACGCTAGCAAGCTAGCGTGTCGGAGCTGGACAGAGACGTGGCTGACCCGGTGGAGTATTGGCACCTGAAGAGATTCGAGTATCCTAAGCTGTCTCGAATGGTACTTGATGTGATGACGGTGCCGGCCATGAGCGTAGAGTGCGAGAGACTGTTCTCGGCAACAGGGCTAATGGTTACTCCGCTGCGAAACAGGATGGATGCAGGAACGATCGGACTCATACAAACACTACGATCATGGCTACGGGCGGGAATAATCAAGGATATTAGCAATATTCTGCTCGACAGGGCTGTATCGATGGGGCTTTAGGAGGGTTGCTTAACGGAGGAGTTTCGTGGATGAGGCGGGGTAAAGAAATTTCACGATAGCTTCAAAATTACTGAATTAGGAAATCGATGTGGAGACGACAGAGGTCCTCAATATTGTGGCCATCAACCCAAGACTAAGCTGTCAATTCCATCCATAGCAAGCACTCGTGGACGTGGATGGATTGATTCCTCACCCTGTAGTGACCCCGTTTAGGCATGGTGGAGCAGGGAAGAGCAGCGGACGGAATACCCACGCTTGCATAAAATGGCTCTCGATGTGCTCTCAATTGCGCTTATGTCTGATAAAGTAGAACGCGTCTTCTCGAGCACTCGACGTACCATTTTTTTTTGACCGCGCGCGTCTTGGGACGGAAACGATTGAGATGACAGAGTGCTTTGGAAGTTGGAAGAAGAACAATCTAATTTGTAATATGCATGCACTGTAGTTTCGTGAGTTATGTTCATTTATGCGCAGAAGGTTACAGATCAGCCGCGGGTACTTGATCAATATATTGGGCTTGTTCTCGTCGCGGACTGGCATCTGGTGACTCGAGCTGTTGGTTGACGTGAAGGAAATTTGGCCTGTCGTCTGCGGGTCTAACTGGTGGCGTGACGTCGTGGCGCTCTGTACTTTTTGTCCTACGGTTGTTTATCTGGGCATCATTTATGAACAGTCCAGGGACATAGCGCGGAAGGCTGATCAAGCAGAGGTGGGAGGAACTTTCGCAAAGCCACGTAGCAGCGCCGATTTATCCTCTTGAGTGACCACCCTGCGTCCTTGAATTTATCCATAGCGATGTGATGCCTGGTTGTTCGATCAATAAAGGCGTGTCGAGCATTTAAAATTTATGTCCACAACTTTACCATATAACTACTGAAAAACGGCTTGGCTATGTGAATAAGATACCACGCTTAAATGCTATCTTATGCCTATAAGGCTAGCATTGTGCATACGTTTTAAAGCACTGCTGTGCGTGCATTTACGGTGGCTTAAATCCACTAGGCGTTTGTAACAACCGGCTGGCTGGGTGCCTGCCGGCACTGCTCTGCGCTATATATACTGCTATTACGCCTACATTGATTGCTAGAATTGCTTTCAATGCCCTGATTCTTTGCCCCGTGGCCTGACGGCATAGGCGTTCGTCACAGCGTTGTCCCATTTGACAACCCCCCCCCCCC